>APFE031634471.1:63329-100889 GCA_000404065.3 Pinus taeda
GACCTAAATATTTTTATGATTGATTGAACGGTCAGTTGAACACCAACAAGATAAGTTTATCTCATCCTTAACCTTTCAACACCAAAAACATCATATAACTTTTGACACTTAGAGTCATCCAAAGTGAAAAAGAAATCCATATTAATTCATTCACTTATTATTTATAGCTTTCTCATTTAATTTTACACATAATAAGTAATAAAAAAACACAAAAATATTTACTTTCATTTAATTCACACACGAGAAGTAATTAAAAAACACAAATACTTACTTTCCTAATGCTTGCTTGCTTCAAAAAATAAATGCTATGCAATTTAATTGGGTTGTATCAGAATTGGAATACATGCATTAACTCATCAAGGTTTGAATACTTTTGTGTTAGCCACTGTTCGAGATCTTACACACAACAAATATACAGATTCATTGATAGGAGGGATAGTTGCACCTCTTTCAAATGATCCAGTTTATTTTGATTTCTATCCAAATTTTTCAGTTTATGTCTTTGATGAAACCATTGAGAGCATTCTCCAGCTCCAAATCTAGACAATTGGATTTGATATGAATAAAAAAAGACATAATATAACAATCCAAACTAGAGGTTGCTTCAGGCACACAAATACCCTGTATCCTGTTGTCATGCATGCCCCCAGTAAAGATTCTAAAGCTACTGTTGTGGTGTTAATAGACTCTAGAAATCAAAAAATAGAACATCAAACAATCAGGTGGGAAGATTTTACATACCCTGAACACTGGGTGGTTTCAAATCCTAGGCCTCCGTCAGTCAAGAAAATTACTTCTGCAAATATTAGAGAAGAGTCCTCCTCTGCCGTCTTATCTTTCCCCCGCAGATCTACTATAGACAGAAAGAGGATAGATCAAATGTGCAGAAGTTCCCCATTATATAGAAATCCCAAACTTGTTGACACTGCTTGCACAAGTTCTTTTGTAAATATTTGCAAACATGTTTCATTGTTTGAATTAGCCCAGGTGGTAAATTTTTCTTCCTTAGAAGTTAAATGCCTAGAGTGTCAGTATCCAGTTATTTTAAACTAGATTGCAGATTTGGTGATACATGAGAATCATCATCCTAGGACTGGTGAGTCCCACCTACAACTTCTGTCAATCCATGTCCTAATCCTAAGTGCTTAGAAATTTCATTTCCTCATGAGTCAGAGCATTTTTGATGATGCATGAGATTCCTATTCTGGAAAATGAAGATCTGAGGTTAACCCAAATGTTTTCAATAATGAGACCAGCTAAACCAATATATGCTCTTGGTTATCTTGAGCAAGCTAACGGCCTTATACTAGATTGCCGATTTGGTTCTATTCTGGATGACTGCAAAAAGCCAACAGTCATGGAGATGCACAGATTCTTCACTTTAATGGATGGATGTCTAAAAAATAGAGTCCCTGCCAAATGGATGAAAGCCATGTTGAATTGGGATCTTTTTACAAATTCTAAAGCTGAAGACTTTGGTTCCAGTTACTCTGTTATGGAGAAAATAAAATTGTCTCAAGAATGGAAAAACCACATGGAATGTACTAACACATGGATCTCATTCTATATTTGGTTAGAAAGGAGACAACAATAAATGGTTTTAAGGACTGATGCATCCACTTCATCTCAACATTCTTAGATAACACTAGATGGCCTTAAGGTTGAAATGCCTACAACCTTTCCCCCATACAAAAGCATAGTGCTTTGAGAAGGACAAAATTCTACTAAAGCAATACCATTAGTATTAAAGGATGACAATGCATCTGGCACTGATGGCAGAATACATAAAACCTCTGAACAACTAAATTGGACAAACACAGCTGTGAAGGGTCTTGAAATGAACATAGCCAAATCCAAAGAGGTCAAAGAACAATTTGATACTATCCAAGTTTCTTTAAATTCTGTAAATAATTCCTTGCAAAAACATGCTCTGGAATTCTCTAACAAATTTCCACACATCATTACAGACAAGACCCAGCTACAAAGATTTCTTGGTTGTTTAAATTACGTAAGTAATTTCTATCAAGACTGCGCCAAGGACAGAAGCCTATTAAATCAGAGGTTGCACAAAAATCCTGAACCTTGGACTCCAATCCATACCAGAGCGGTTCAAAAGATTAAAGCCAAGGTCAGAGACCTTCCCATACTATATATATCTGATGATGCAGCTTATAAGATTGTAGAATCCAATGCCAGCAACATCAGATGGGGGGGTATATTAAAACAGAAAAAAGATAATGAAGAAAAGGTTATCCAGTTCGCTTCAGGAACATGGAACCCCACTGAGAAAAGATATTCTACTATAGAAAAATAGGTAAAAGCAGCATGGAATAGCATCGACAAATTCGAGATCCATCTGGTCAATAAACCATTTCTTATCAGGACAGATGCATCTGCCCTTAAGAAGGTGCTTAATAAAGATATCAAGAAGCTTGGAGAAGCCAAATTTTCCATATGGCAAGCCCTCTTTGCCAATTTTGATTACAAAGTGGAACACATCAAAGGAGTAGACAATTGTCTACCTGATTTTCTTAGCCGAGACATATAGACCCAGCCACAAGAACAAGAACATGTTTTTGTTATTATTACTGAATGGGACCCAGATAAACAACAAGAATTTCTCATAACTATCAAAGAAGACCAAAGCTGGGAAGACTACAAGAAGAATTGGAAGCCAACCTAGCAGCTAAGACAAACAAAAGTCTTAGATGCGGATCTATAGCCACATACAGATATTTTACACCTAGTGCCTGAAAGAAGAGTATTTCCCAAGGGAAATCTTTGGATCCATGATATGGTGTACACCATCAGTATGGCTGCAGCTCACCAAGCAGAAGAGGCATTGCTAAATAATTTCCATGACATCGCAATGATCTAGTCTGAAGGAGGAAGACAAAGAAATATTTATCATTTAAAGAAACTTGGACAGTATCAAATTGTTCTTTGAACTCTTTGGATTTGGCTATGTTCATTTCAATACCCTTCATAGTTGTGTTTGTCCAATTCAATTGTCCAGAAGTTTTATGTATTCTGCCATCAGTGCCAGATGCACTGTCATCCTTTAATACTAATGGTATTGCTTTGGCAGAATTTTGTCCTTCTCCAAGCACTATGCCTTTGTATGGGGGAAGTTGTAGGTGTTTCAACCTTAAGGCCATCCAGTGCTATCCAAGAATGTTGAGATGAAGTGGATGCATCAGTTGTTAAAACCATTTGTTGTTGTCTCCTTTCTAACCAGACATAGAATGAGATCCATGTGTTAGTACATTCCATGTGGTTTTTCCATTCCTGAGACAATTTTATTTTCTGCAGAATAGAGTAACTGGAACCAAATTCTTCGGCTTTAGGATTTGTAAAAAGATCCCAATTCAACATGGCTTTCATCCATTTGGTAGGGACTCTATTTTTTAGACATCCATCCATCAAAGTGGAGAATTTGTGCATCTCCATGACTGCTGGCTTTTTGCAGTCATCCGGAACAGAACCAAATCAGAAATCTGGTATAAGGCCATTAGCTTGCTCGAAATAACCAAGACCATATCTTGGTTTAGTTGGTCTCATTATTGAAAACATTTGGGTTAACCTCGGATCTTCATTTTCCAAAATAGGAATCTCATGCATCATCAAAACATGCTCTGACTCATGAGGAAATGGAATTTCTGAGCACTTAGGATTAGGACATGGATTGATAGAAGTTGTAGGTGGGGCTTCACCAGTCCTAGGATGATGATTCTCATGGATTACCAAATCTGCAAGCTAGCCTAAAATAATTGGATACTGACACTCTAGGCATTTAACTTCTAAGGAAGAAAAATTTACCATTTGGGCTAATTCAAACAATGAAACATGTTTGCAAATATTTACAAGAGAACTTGTGCAAGTAGTGTCAACAAGTTCGGGATTTCTATATAATGGGGAACTTCTGCACATTTGATCTATCCTCTTTCTATTTATAGTAGATCTGCGGGGTAAATATAAGGCGGCAAAGGAGGACTCTTCTCTGATATCTGCAGAAGTAATTTTCTTGATTGACGAAGGCCTGGGATTTGAAACCACCCAATGTTAAGGGAATGTCAAATCTTCCCACCTGATTGATTGATGTTCTATTTTTTGATTTCTAGAGTTTGTTAACACCACAACACTAGCTTTAGAATCTTTACTGGGGGCATGCATGATAGCAGGATACAGGGTATTTGTGTGCCTGAAGCAACCTCTGGCATGGATTTCTATATTATGTCTTTTCTTATTCATATCAAATCCAGTTGTCTGGATTTGGAGCTGGAGAATGCTCTCAGTGGTTTCATCAAAGACATAAACTAAAAAATTTGGATAGCAATCAAAATAAATTGGACCATTTGAAAGAGGTGCAACTATCCCTCCTATCAATGTATCTATATATTTGTTGTGTGTAAGATCTCGGACAATGGATAACACAAAAGTATTCAAACCCTGATGATTTAATGCGTGTATTCCAATTCTGATACAACCCAAATGAAGATTCTGGGTTTTTAGATGCTTAGTCTCAGCCTATGATTGTTTGGGGTTAAGTAAAGGAATAGATTGTACACAGTCAAAATTTTCAAGGATTTGACTGATAGACTCCTTTATACTTATCCTAGTAGCAGCAATTAAATGGAAGGTAGATAGATCTAAGCAGGGGCTTTCAACGAAGCTTGCAATTTGAGCTACAGTGTTACTACAGTAGTGCACTTTGCTGAGTCTCCTCCCTCTTGGCCTTGCTGACCCTCTTCTTTCTTGCTGTTATGAAGTCAAAACTACCAGTAACCTTTCATGCACTCTGAGACCTTCACAACGGCACCTCTGGCCTTCCACGGTCTTTGGCGTCCCTTCGGCTAGTTGATGTAGTGACGAACTTTTATGCAAGAATTACTATCTCAGCAGCACAAATTAAAGCACATAGTACTCGGAAGCGGAAAATGAAATAACACTCTTTTATTAAAATTTTCAGATATGGATTATAATGGATTTACAGCCTGTTCATACCAGAGATGGACTGTGTTCGCATTTACCAGACTAATGCTACTCAATACTGAGATAGCTTACTGGAGGCTACCTGGCGATTACACAGACTCTGTCTTTGAACATATACTCAAAACACACATATAGACAGACACTCTAATGATTTGGCCACTTTAGGTTCTCACCAGTGCTCTCACACTGATGCGCGGGCTTCTCAGATCACCTAAAGACTTGAGTTCTTCTCGTGATGCAAGCAGATCAGACTTAATGTCCACAGTTGCAGAGCAAGAGAAGCTCTCGACTCTCGACTTCTAAAAGACACAATAACTCCAACTCTTGATGCCTCGAATGAACCTGACTCCCTTCATTTTATAGGAAGAAGAGGGGACAAACATCCAACCATTGGACCAACAAGTTGGGTACGAAAGATTCTATCAATCACGGAGATGTGGTTCAATATCCACCAAAAGTCGAAGAAGTGCTCCGAGTCTCGTGACTAAAGAATCTTTTTCCTATTACAAGATTACAATCAATCTTACGAAAAGCATCTTATCTACAATGTGGATGCCTTTTAACCAGTTAAGGCCGACGAGAAAACTGGCCATGAATAGTCCTCATCACTGTACAACATATTTACAGAGTGGAGCTTTCTGGATAAACCCACGGAAACTTTTTTATGAAGAAGGACTAGTATTGTAAGACGATTCACCAAGAGCTGTAATTTCCGGAAACCTATTTCTAGGATAAATGAGGCCATCCCATGCCTTTGTATAGATCCGTTGGACTATCATAGGCTTGTTCAGCACATATTGATGCTTTATTTTAGTCATGACTAGCCATTCATCATGCCTAGCCATAAATTGTAGTATATGGTGATCTGGATATTTCAGTAGATCACTTACTGTGGTACAAGGAATATGAAAACACTCAATAGCATTTTTGTGGGAGCATTTGTCACATGAAATCTGAAAATTACTTTCATAAAAGATTGGATCTATAGCAGTGCAATTTATTCCAAAATCTTTTCACCAGTCACCTAACCATCCTGAAAATTGATTTCTTTGCATGATCCTAATTGATCCAAATTTTAATCTAGTATAATGAGTTTCGTCTTTCCATCAACATTTAGGAGATCCCACCATAATTTTTTGTATCCTGCAAAATTAAAGACAGTGTCAGGAAAAATAAGATTAGGATTATTCTGTGGCCATAAGATAGGAGAATTTTTGGTGATTGTCCATGCCGTGTTTCTGGTTCTGTTGATGACTAAATATCAATGATAAATATTTCTTTTCCTTCCTTCTTCAGGCCAGATCATTGCGACGTCATGGAAATTATTTAGTAATGCCTCTTCTACTTGGTGAGCTGCAGCCATACTGCTAGTATACACCATATCATGGATCCAACGATTTCCCTTGGGAAATACTCTTCTTTCGGGCACTAGGTGTAAAATATTTGTATGTGGTTGTAGATCTGCATCTAAGACTTTTGTTTGTCTTAGCTGCCAGGTTGGCTTCCAGTTCTTCTTGTAGTCTTCCTAGCTATGGTCTTCTTTGATAGTTCTGAGAACTTCTTGTTGTGCCATTTGGGTCCCATTCAGTAACAATAACAAAAACATGTTCTTGTTCTTGTGGTTGGGTCTGTATGTATTCTCGGCTGAGAAAATCAGGTAGACAATTGTCTACTCCTTTGATGTGTTCCTCTTCGAAATCAAAATTGGCAAAGAGGGCTTGCCATCTGGCGAATTTGGCTTCTCCAGGGTTCTTGATATATTTATTAAGCACCTTCTTAAGGGCAGATGCATCTGTCCTGAGAAGAAATGGTTTATTGACCAGATGGATCTTGAATTTCTTGATGCTATTCCATGCTACTTTTACCTTTTTCTATAGTAGAATAGCTTTTCTCAGTGGGGTTCCATGTTCCTGAAGCGAACTAGATAACCTGTTCTTCATTATCTTTTTTTTGTTTTAATATACCCCCCCATCCGATGTTGCTGGCGTTGGATTCTACAATCTTATAAGCTGCATCATCAGATATATATAGTATGGGAAGGTCTCTGACCTTGGCTTTAATCTTTTGAACTGCTCTGGTATGGATTGGAGTCCAAGGTTCAAGATTTTTATGCAACCTCTGATTTAATGGGCTTTTGTCCTTGGCGCAGTCTTGATAGAAATTACTTACGTAATTTAAACAACCAAGAAATCTTTGTAGCTGCATCTTGTCTGTAATGATGTGTGGAAATTTGTTAGAGAATTCCAGAGCATGTTTTTGCAAGGAGATTTGGCCATTGAATATACTATGGCCAAGAAATTTAATGGAAGTTTGAAAGACTTCGATTTTCTTTTTGCTTAATACAAGACTATTCCTCTTTATTGTACTTACAATTCTCTATATATGTTTAAAATGATCTTGCAAGTTTTTGGAAAAATAAGCATATCATCTAATACACAATCAGCCAATCGAAGAAGGGTTTGAATATAGAGTCCATCACCTTTTGGAACCTGGATGGTGAATGCTTGAGGCCGAAAGGCATCACATTCCATTCATAATGTCCGACTGGGACACTGAAAGCTGTTTTGAATTTATCCTTCTCTGATATAGCAACTTGCCAAAATCCTGATTTCAAATCGAACTTGGAAAATAGTTTTGCTCCTGCTATTCTACCTATCAGATCTCCTTTGTGGGGAATCAGATATGTATTATCTGCTAGTACTGAGTTCAAAGGCTTATAATTGATGACTAGCTTTGGGATGCCTCTGATTTGTTCTGCTTTTTTATTTACATAGAACCCATAACAATTCCACGGTCTCTCTGATTCTCTGATCAATTTTTTACTCAACAGATTCTTGATTTCTTTTTCACAGAGCTCACGATATTCCTTGTTCATCGGAATTGCCTTACTTTTACATGGATTACCTGTATATTCTATTTTATAGGGAAATTCTACACAATATTGTTTTCTGTGCCAAAAAGCATTTGGATCTTCTGCACAGCATTCTTTCTCAATTTGTGCCTTTAATTCTGAAATCTTCTTTTGTATTGTTGGTAAGCTTAGCTGTTATGAGATATGAATGGTGGATTTCAGATCCTTTAGATTTGTGAGCTTGATTCAGCATTCTTTAGCTCTTCCATAGTCTGAACCATTGTCAAAACTTGTGGAGCTGAGACATATGGTAATTTAATCTTTCTTGGGCCATCCGAGGAGGTAGGAAGAGTAATAAAATATCCATCCTTATTCATTTTTGTTCTAAATGAACCATGTGGTTCAATAGCAGCCAAAAATATGTTACCTAAAATACACTCAACAAGGATGTCATCAAGTACAAACTTTAATTTTATGCAGTGATTATCAAAACAGATAGATGCTTTGGGAATTTCATACTTCAACGTTTTACTTCCCAAGCCAATAACTTTTCTTTCTGCTGTCATCCAATATTTAGCAAGGATCACTTTTGTATTTAGAATATTTACGCATGCTCCAGAATCAATAAGAGCAATCAAATTGAACATCCGTCCTTGTATGCAAATATTTATTTGTACATGATGTTGCTGGTACTCGATGGCGAGTATCCTCATCTCCTGAAAACCTGAAGCAGTATCTTTTTTCCCTCATAAATCTATACATTTGGTTTGTAAAATTCTTCTGTATCATATTCTTCTATGGGATCTGCTTCATCAATGGATTTCCCTTTATCTAATCTCACAATCTGAGATTTAAGAATGGAAATTTCAGATTTGAGATTGTGAATTTCATGACATACCTCCCCCAAGGTAAGCGCACGAACCTTATCCCGTTGTTTATGCCTTTGGAATGATTTTGCATTCTTTTCATAAGAGGCATCAATGAAGAGTGGCTTCTTTGAAGAACTTCTGCTAGAAGATTTCATTTGGTCCATGAAGGCTTCCATAAGGTGATTCTTTATTTCTCCTTCTTCCATAGCTTTTATTTGGGACAAGATTTTTATCTCATCTTCTTCTGTCTGTGCCATAAGTATTTTTTCTTTGTATTTATGTGGTTTTCTATCTTCATCAGAAGATTCGTTAGAAATTTCAGATTCAGAAGAGAAAATACATTGATAATTTTTAGAATCTGAATAGTCACAAGGTTAACCCAAATGTTTTCAATAATGAGACTATCTAAACCAAGATATGGTATTGATTATCTTGAGCAAGCTAATGGCCTTATACCAAATTGTCGATTTGGTTCTGTTTCAGATGACTGCAAAAAGTCAGTAGTCATGGAGATGCACAAATTCTTCACTTTAATGGATGGATGTCTAAAAAATAGAGTCCCTGCCAAATGGATGAAAGCCATGTTTAATTGGGATCTTTTTACAAATCCTAAAGCCAAAGAATTTGGTCCAGTTACTTTGTTCCGAAGAAAATAAAATTGTCTCAAGAATGGAAAAACCACATGGAATATACTAACACATGGATCTCATTCTATGTCTGGTTAGAAAGGAGACAACAACAAATGGTTTTAATGATTGATGAATCCACTTCATCTCAATATTCTTGGATAGCACTATTGGATAGCACTAGATGGCCTTAAGGTTGAAACAACTACAACCTTTCCCCCATACAAAGGCATAGTGCTTGGAGAAGGAAAAATTCTGCCAAAGCAATACCATTAGTATTAAAGGATGACAGTGCATCTGGCACTGATGGAAGAATACATAAAACTTTTGAACAACTGAACTGGACAAACACAACTGTGAAGGGTCTTGAAATGAACATAGCCAAATCCAAAGAGGTCAAAGAACAATTTGATATTGTCCAAGTTCCTTTAAATTTTGTAAATAATTCCTTGAATAATGTGGAAAAGTCTACTTCAATAATTAGAGGATATGTTAGAGAATCTCTAATAAAGCTAGAGAATGTTGAAGACAAAATGGTAAAACAATTTGGTTCTACATTTGGACAAATAAATGAATTTGTACAGAAGATGAATCAATTATCTTTATTCAAAACAGAAAAACCAGTTCCTTCTTCTTTTCTGCATAAAGCAAGTGTTCGTGTTCAGGATCCTGTCAAGCCAGTCGACAGATTTCCTTTTCTATTCCCCAAAGAAATTGCATCCCAAGAACCAGAAAAAGTTGAGACTTCAAGTGAACATATTTCTATAGCAAGTCTATTCAAGGAAGAGGAAAAAGAGCTAGAATTTATCCCTATATATGAGCCTCTGGAAAGTCAGTACAGTAGGTATTTAGCATCAGATATCAGAGAAAAAGGCAAACTTCTTGAAACCCACACTTTCTGACCAAACATTAAAACAATTTGTAAATAGAAAAGATTATTTATAAATTTATGCTTTAAGTTGATGCTTTGCAAACATACACTCTTGCCACATTATTCAAATATTGATATGCTTCTTACAGTAACTCGGATTAATGATTTGCCAATAGCTAGACAAAAAAAATAGTAATTTAATGTTTCAAATAGATTTTCCAAAAAAAAACATGACCAAGATTAACCATTTTCTGTAATTGCAGCAAAACGAAAAATTAAAAACAAAATTTCGCTATTTATTGTTTGGAATATCAATTTACAATTGCATTCCCTAGGAAGGGTTGTGGTGAACCTAAGTGCATGTGCCTGAAAAAGACCTTTCTTCATTTAGTGTCTCTATTGAGCTAGGATAATTGAATAAAAAAATAGCAAGGAGGACGATTTCCATAGTATTCAAGGTGAGCGTTATGTGGGGCCTTCTAAATTTAAATTTGAAGGGAGTTGTTTTAGTGTGATTTTTTGGATTTTTCAATGTCGGAATATGGCAAAAATCCAGAGGTGAAACCTTGATTTATATTATTTAAAATGGTTTTTTGACTGTGTATATATGGATTCAGCACCTTGAAAAACCCGTAGGGCACTTGGATTGTGCAGTGGTTACCCATCAAACTTGTGATTTCAATAAATTCCTGCTGGATTTTAGAGAAACTAGACCGGAAAAACTTCCAAAAAGTCCCACTAAAGACAACTCGAATTTCAAGTGGGCGGGATATACAAATGGTCCACGGATATCCAAATAACCATGGTAGCAGGACAATATACATATGCTTATGTTGACAAGTCATTTGGCAAAACCTTAGCGGCTGCATATTCCATGTATGCATGCCACGGATCTACCACGTGAATAGCCTTCGCCCACATATATCCAGCATAACATGATAAATTTCAATATATTATATATATATATATTTATATATTATATATATATATATTATATTATATATATATATATATATAATATATATATATATATATATATATATATATTATATAATATTATTATATTATATATATATATATATTATATATATATATATATATATATATATATTATATATATATATATATATATATATATATTATATATATATATATCCCAATAATTAGTTTCAGTAATTAACGCAAACATCCATCTACATGGAAATTAAGAGATGGGTCCAGGAAGCCACGTAAGCAGGTTTCCAAACCTGCAATTGGGGACTTCGCGTATTACTGAAAATTGCGTGGTCAATGTGTCAGATATTATGAATGAATGAATGAATGGAATTTTAAGACTGACTATAGTCTATGGGACCATTAGCTTCCTTGCTTTTTTCCTTTTGCAATTCAATCCTTTTATTATTCAAATTAATGATGAGCTGACACAACTTTCTAATAGTCCCTTCACTGAAAATATAATGCCAAAGAATCGAAGTTAACATGTCGTTGTAACTGTCTTATATCTTTGAAAGCATCATATTCCAAAATGAATTTTTTTTCCAATTCCACTGTCGTAGAAGTGCAAAAAGTACACACCAGCTCTTCCCAAGCTTCTTTAGGTCTATTTCACTAACCTGTTTCGCATTGTAATCAATGCGAGTTAGTTCTTAACTGAGCAATAAGAATCTTTTCTCTCCATGGAACGCTAGCTCCAATGTACTCTTTTTATTGGAGATCACACGTGGGGTTGAATTTTTTAACATAGTACTTCTTCTTTCTACCCAACTCTTTTCCCCATATATGCTTACGAAACTTCTCCATAATATATCTCTTCAAATCCTTGTTATTTGTGGGACATGCATTGATGTAAATATTCCATTTTTGCATACATTTGTTGTTTTATCTCATCCATGATTTCTTTCTTTCACTCGTTCATCCAAAAACACTTTATTCAAAAGAGAAAATAGCTTTCGCTTGGCTCGGGGTACCCAAAGTCTATCCGAGGAGTCATGGAATCTAAGGAAGAGGGTAGAGTCCTGCCCGATCCAGGCTTTGTCCAAAGTTATGTCTGGTATGTCAAGAGTGTCACATAGAAATCTATTCCCCAGTTCCATTGGGTCTGCAGGGGGGGGGGGGAGGTGTAGGGAGTCCTCTTACTTTAAGATTTAATTCTCTTGCTCTTCGGGTTCTTTCCTCCACGAGCTTTGTCTGTACTACTTCCTCCACCGCTATGAGCGGAGGAGCCTTGTCCTTTCCTTTGACCACCTATGCCCATGTGCTCATATGCGAATCCGTTTCCCATTTAAGGGACATTTGTTGGGACCTGCTTTCCTCCTGTTTACTTTTAAGATCTCTGATCTCCACCTGTAAGGTTTTTTTGGAATTTCGCCCTACACTTTGTTCTTGGTATTCCTGCATTGTTTTTCTGATAAATGCATTGTCTTCCTCTACTGATAGAACTATGTCTGATAAAGTGCCGATGTCGGCTCGCAGTCCACAATTTTCTGCCTCTAGGTGTTCCATTTTCCTCATAATTTGTTTAATTTGGGATGTCCAGAAAGCAAAATCTGCTTCTAATGCAATATCGGTGGGGCTGTATATGTTTTCATCTTTATTATGGCACTATTGTAAGTACTTCAGCGGACCTTTGTTGTTGAAATATGGCGTTTCGGCTTCCCCGGGGTCCTTGTTGTGTTGCTGCTATGTCATGGTGGTAATATTTTAACTGTCTGCACACTATGATGGCACCTCGTTGCACCTATTACAGGTATCCGAATTGAATTCACCAAAAGTCGTCAAAGATTGTGGACGAGACTGCAGACAGGGCTGTGGACGAGACAATGGACAGGCTGTGGGCTATTGACAGGACTATGGATGGACAATGGGGCGGAGCTATGGACGGGACTACGATCGGGTTGCAGGTTACAGACTGGCTGTGGCTGCAGGAGGGCTGTGGGAGGCTTACGGGAAAGATGTGGGTTGTGGGAGCCAGTGGGCTACGGGAGAGTAGGGAGGGTTACGGGAAAGGGGAAAGGGAGCTGCGAGCTGTGGGAGAGAGCAGAGGTACGGGACGGGACAGGAGAGAGAGTTGCGGGGAGAGCAGAGGGATGGGACGGGAGAGAGCAGAGGGACAGGATGGGACTGGAGAGAGAGCTGCATTATTAGATCTATCTTATCACTACAATAACTTTGAGCTTGTAATGCTTTTGAAGATCATGCCTTGCATTATAAGGGTTTTATTAGTTCTTCATGGATATCAAATAAGTGATCCTTCAAATGTGATGTTGATCCAAGTTCTAGTAAGCTTGATTCTACAATGGTACCATTGTTTACAAAAAAATTGGCATGTCGTTTGGGATCATATACCCTTGACAATGGCAAGTATCACATACTCACACAAATTGGAGATTGACAGATAAGGTGAATTATCTTGGGAGATTTCTTATGAAGAAATATTTTGTTGACATTGTTGAAGAATGTAACTAGTATCGGTCTTCATAATTGTACGCAAATCCAAGAAGGGCTCACGCAAGCCCCATGCAGAGCAGCGTAGAAGCCTTCACACAGAAGTCCGAATTTGCTGAGGAGATTAATGTTTTTGAGCCAAGAGGGTTGGAATCAACGCCTGAGAGAAAATTGATTCCAAACAAAGGTGATGTAGTGCCTTAGAGGCTGACGTAGAGGCGGTGCAGAAGTAGTCGGGGAACTCGTTGGTTCAACTACCAGATCAGCCGGGACTTGCAGTGTAGAGCGAGGTAATCTCACTAATTTCTTCCGCCGAGTGATATTATCTGTACTAGATTGCCAGCAAGGCATCCAGAGATTTCATTTAGAAATAACTTCTTCTTAATAATAAAAACCTCAGATCTGCTGCACCAATTTTCTCGCATTGGGTTTTTCTAGGGACATTTGTCCAAAAACAACTATGTCGTTTGTGTTGTATATTTCTCTATTGTTCAATTCTTATTTCGACATATTATTTAAATGGTGTAGGCTGCAGTGTATGTATTTCGATTTTTGTCGTAGGAAACAACAAATAGCTTGTTCATGTAAATCTAACAAGTAGGAGAAATATCACCATTTACTTTAGTAGGGATTCTCGAGTTTAAGGAATTTTCACAAGAATCTTCTAGAAGAAGACATGGATTGAGTTATATTTAGTCTTAGCCATTTATTTTTTTTTAACGTTGGTCGTTGAAGCCTCAATGAGAGACTATAAGAAGAAATTCAATGGGGATTGGAGAACACACTTGGAGCCACCAAAAATTCGATTTTCTGGGAAATCAAACTCCAGAGTAGCATCAGTCAGTTGTCAGAGGTGATTCAATGAAGTCGAAGCAGTGAGAGAGGGGCGGGGATAGTAAGGCCGGAAGGAAGTTTTTCCAATCTAGTGAGTGCATAGCAAAGAGGCAATGAGTGCCACAGAAAGGCAATGCAGAGCAAAGAGGTAGTGTAGAGCTTTAGAGGGAGATCCATATTTTGCAGAGGAGAAGTCAAAATTTAGTTCTAGAAGTCGGAGTGGGAGCCCAGAGGCCATGAGGATCGATTTTCTAGATAGCAGCTCATTAGTTAGTGAGAGAGATGTTGGTCCAAGTTGGGTGACGTAGATCCGCATAGGCTAACATAGAGGCAACAAGAGGCAACTCATCTTCAGCCAAGGTCAGTGTTGGATCACCAATGGGAGTGATATTTTTCTCACTAGAACTGCTATCAGTTATTTCTATGTATGGAAAGATAGATTTGAGCTTCCATAGATTTGTACTCAAATTTACTACTGCATAATAATAAAACCCTCAGCTGCTGCACTGGTTTTCCCAAGTTGGGTTTTTCTGGGGACATTATTCGAAGAATAATGGTGTATTATTCTGTGTGTGCATCTATTCTTCCAGTGTTTTTTTCTGCAATATTTATTTTGTGAAGGCTCTAGTGTATATGTTTTGATATTTGCCATAGAAAAATGCAAATAATTTGTTCAGTTAATTTAACAAATAGAAGAAACATTATCAGTTTCTGCAGTAGGATTCGGGTTTTCCGAATTTTCACAAAGTAGAAAATCAAAAGATAGGTGAGTAATTTTTGGGAAAGATACAAAAGTTGAATCAAGAAAGTAGGGAGGTGGGTGCTAAATTGAAGGGGATGAAAGGCCATCAAGGGCATCCTTTCTTGTACTTGTGATAATTACACTAATTCTCGGTCTTTCTAGAGATGAGGGGGACCGAGATAGGTGGCACTTGAGAAGATTTAAACTTCTCATTGCATTTCTCAATACTAGGGAAAGCAAGAGAAATGTCATAAGTATAATTTAATGGGAGGTTTAAAAAGATAACAACATATGTCAAGGAAAGGAAGAATGCATATGAATCTTACTTTAGAGATAAGGCTCTTCTCCATGGTGGAAGAGTATCTCTCATGATCGAAAACATGTGATGGCGATCATAGTATAAGGCCAAGAGCATCCAAAAATGGGGTTTATACTCAAGATAACAATTGAGG
This sequence comes from Pinus taeda, assembly GCA_000404065.3. Lineage (NCBI taxonomy): Eukaryota > Viridiplantae > Streptophyta > Pinopsida > Pinales > Pinaceae > Pinus > Pinus taeda. Next base: position 79,011 of record APFE031634471.1, read on the forward strand.
ACTGCGACATTAGAGATTACTATGTTGGTATCAAGAGAGATGTTGAGAGGGTAAGGAACACAATAATATCACTTCTAAATGACTAAAACTTGGAAAAGTGATGCCACTATCAGAGAGATGAGTGAAGCTGGCTTTAGCACTAACTTAAAAATACATGAGGGTTAGGAAATATTTAGAATTAACAATTACACATTGAATCCTAGCATCAAGACATTTTTCCTACATGTAAAAGGGGAAGGATATATTGGACAATTGCATGGACAAAGTAAAAAGTAGGCCTCTAGGGGAGGGATTTAGAATGTTTATAATTATTCTCCACTATAAAGACTTAAAGACACCTTGCTTGAGAAAGTAAATGTTTAATGACAATCCATAGTAAAGCTTAAAAAAAAATTGTTGCATGATAATCAAAATAAGATACCGTGCTACAACAAGAAAGAGGGAGAGAGTGGTCTTGCAAGTCGATTTTCATGCAAAATCAAGAAAATCTAGGAGGAGGGAAATGACAACACAGAAGGGTTTTAGTTCAATTAGGGTTTTACTCCTAACTAAATGTTTAGCATGATAGATTAATTACGGGTCACAACATGTACATAACAACAAATTAGAAAGGGAAACCAAACTAACATGGGGTTAATCTATTAATCTCTTTTGATGAGATAATTAACCCAAGTGTTAGATATAAAAGAATGGAGAAACGAAAATAACTCATCTAGAAGAAAATTATTGTAGGCATTGAATCCAGTTGGGTTGAAGACGAGAGTTGTTATTTGCCTCCAAGTGAGTATTGCACCTACCAAACAAACCTACATGCACAACTTAACATTCTGCATAAAATACACGCACCAGTTATCTAAAGTAGTGAAATATATACACTACATCTACCATACAAAATAATGTAGCCATTTTTATGGGTTGGCCTTAGACCTATCCACCTTGTACCATGGATTATTATGTTTAATCAAGCTTTTAACTTGTTTAGAGGTAAAGAACTTGGTTTCCCAATATAGGTAGAGGAAGCACTTTGTAATTTGGATCAATACTACTTGTTGAGGATTACGACTAATTGTCTACTTCTATATTTTTCTTCTAGCTATGGATGAGTGACTTACATGAATTCTTAGAGAGATGAAGTGTGTATTATTTCTCAGGTTTGGTGGATGATTCATGGCCAAGGTTTTATGGATGAACATTGGTTTAGTTGTTGTGTGTTTTTTATTTCTTTTGTGATTTGTTTATTGAATCTATTAAGTGTGTAAATGTAGTTATCAAGTGATGTTTTCCTTGTATTTTTCTTGAATAGATCCTATCCTGTAAACCCTAGGAAGGTTTCTAATGGAAAACTTCCCCTTGATATTGTCTTTAAAGAATGTTAAAGGACATAGGAGGATCTTCTATGGTTAGTAGTAGACAACCCTAGTTCTCACCCAATAGGAGGATATACTAAGGCTACAATGGACTTAGATGCATCTATGGTTATTGTCTCTAATGAGTGGATTCTTTCACTTGAGTTTGAGATGGTTTTGCTAGGTAGTTTTTTCATAGAGCAGCTCAGGTCTTGAGGGCACACTATTCCACTCCTACTCCACACAATGCCTAGGCCATACTACACTTCCGAAGAGCATGATGACCTTGCAGATGCATCATTTCCCTTCTACAGTAAAGAATTCAACACTTTGATGATCTTGGTTGTTGACAGACACCTAAGAGAACCCTTAGATTTCAAAACACTAAGCTCAATTTTCTTGGCATTGAGCATTCTTGATGATGTACCAAGTGGACGTAGGATGCCCCCCAGCCTGGCATTGACACTACTTGGTGGGCATGCCTTGACCTGGAGCTGAAATGATGAAAATCATCCTTAGGATGATTAGGGAGGGATTGTATTACCTCATAGAGTCCCAACATGGGAGAGAGAGTACACTAGATTGTCTATATGGCACTCATGGAGATGACACAGCGCACCCATATTTGGCATTTGGACACATGGAGATGTGTTGCAGCTTGATTTGAGGACCCTTCCTCAAATTAAAGTTGATCATGATGCTTAGAGACACATCTAGCCCTTGCATTTCACTTTTGGAGTGTTTTTTCCCTTAAAGAGCAAGACATCATGCCTAGAGAGGCCTTACGGCTCACAAATCTGGGAAAATGTTGGCATATTTTATTTTTTCGAACTATTGGGTTGTCTGGTAACCCATTTACTTTATGTCTACCCATAATTAAATGTGTTTAATGGATTTTAGTTAGATTAATGATAGTGATAGACCTCATATAAAAGGATTGACAAGGGAGCAAGCAAACTCAAAGCTAGATTTTGGACATCTGGACTTCTTTCGAGGCTTGATTTGAGGACACTTCCTCAAATCAAGGTTGATCATGATGCCACCACGTTTTAGGGTTGCTGTTACCCACCAAAATAGGTAACCCTATAGGAGAAAAAAATTCTCCTCTCTTGGACAACTATCCTATGGATGGTGTTGTCTTTGATGTCAACCCATGGAGTTGACTGGGTTTGAATTTGACTAAAAACACTAGTTACTGATGTCAAATGGATAATGAGTGATTTTTAGTAATTCTCTTATTACATCAAGTTGGTAGCTACACTATTGGATGGTTGAAAGCCCAAGTCCTAGGGTTTGGGTTCCCTGGACTGAGGATGTACCCCAACTTTGTTGAGGGATTTTGGTATGTCATATCATTGATTTTGGTTTGGATATCTATATCATTAGATTCTCCCCCAAAATATGTTTCTTTTGATATGGAGTACACCCCAAGAGGCCTCTTGGTTTGAGATATATTCACAATTGAAATTGGTGACACTAGTTTCTAGGCTAAAACCCCAAGGGGTAGTGACATGATACCTCCTCCTATGGTTGTCAATGTATGACATTGTTTATCACCATAAATATCACCACATATAAGTTACGTAACTCCCTGAACCAAAGACAATAAACCAACCATTAACTTCACAATAGGATCATATGCACTAAGCCAATCATTGATTTCAAATTTTTTGTGGAATTGAAAATTTTTTTAGACAAATATTGACAAGGGTAAGTACACCAATTCCTTATGGCTTAAAAAAACAGTTCAATAATAACTACTAGATTAAATTAATCTTATTAAAAAAAACTATTTTTAAAACATCCTAAAATAGTACCTAATGAAGCCCCTAATTAGCCTACCAAAAGCTATAAAAGGAATATCTTTAAGCCTTCAAATCACACCAACCAAGAAAATGATTTAGCTCTAAAATTTTCATTGACTTCTGTGATATTCGGCCTACCACAAGAAGCTAGGGCAGCGAGTTTCTTTTTGGTAAACTACTCTCAAATATCTGTTGCTTTTTCCTCCTCCAACTCAGTGTCTAAAGGTAAGTATTTCATGTGATTTGGTGCTGGTTGCAAGATGTTTTTGGCATAAGATTTTGGTCCTGTTATCTCTGCGGTTAGGGCTCTTCTGTTTTTCCTAGGGCATCAAACTAAGAAGCCTCCATTGGTGCGGTCTCCTCTCCAAGGCATATCCAAAGGTAGAGTGAGTCTAGGCCTTGTATTGAGATTGATCCAAGCACTTTTCACTACACCACAGACCTATAGCACTATATTAGGGCAGCGAACAATCATGTTTTCTCTTTGAAGGTAGTGAGGAACTTCTGGAGGATAGAGAGAAAGAGTCTAGGCTCCTTAGGCAAATCCAAGGGTAGAGTGAGTCTAGGACTTGTATTGAGATTGATCCAAGCACTTTTCACTGCACCGCAGACCTATAGCACTATATTAGGGCAGCGAACAGTCATGTTTTCTCTTTGAAGGTAGTGAGGAACTTCTAGAGGATAGAGAGAAAGAGTCTAGGCTCCTTCTAGGAGACATCCGCACCTATTTCAAGCAGGGATGTAGGGTGTGTTTTAATGTCTATTACAGTCATCCTTATTATATGATTCTTAACACTGTAGGCAATAACAATGTGACAAAAACCTATTACTTATGACATGACAATTGACAATTTGACCTTAACTTGGACTCTCAGATATAGACATAACAATGGTCTTATATGTAATTGTAATTGACATTTCAGTGAAGTAACAGTGACATAATATGATACGTGTAAGTGAGAACTGTATATTGACATGATTGTATGTTGACTTGACATATCCTTATGGGTATCTTAAGAAAGGTAGACCTGCTGTAGGATCTCTCTTGGTATAAAGAAATGTCTCATCACATTCGTGACTTGAATTGATAAATAGTATATCCTTGTGAGTAACTGTCAATTGATTTGATATGTCCTTGATCTAACTTGACAATGATATATTTACACTTGTGACTGCTTTTTTATCTTGACTTGATGAGTGATACTTCCTTGTGAATGTAGCCCTTCTAAATAAATATGTCTAATCACATTGACTTGAATTCATTGCTATAGTAAATCTCTTTCTAATTATCAATTGACTTGATACCTTAACTCATCATATTAACTTGACTTGACTGAACATTGATATGTTGACTTTGACTCATTAAGAGTAGATTTGGTATCTCATGCAACATGAAAATTAGACATAACAGCGATCAGATATATAAGTTAACTTAATTATGTTGCAATTGACCTTTTATTGACTTGATTTGATGAGTGATGTACCCTTGGTGATTGTCAATTGGCTTGGTATATAGATAGGTCCTAGTAACTGTTGACCCTGACTTAGTGGGAGTAAAATTAACATACTAGACATAACACATATGTTGAATTTTGAATTTGACTAGACTTAACACACCACATGCAACATGATGTTTGACTGACATAACAAGTTATTGATATGTTGACTTTGACTAGTAGAACCTTGAGTTGACAATGACTATGATAACCTAAGATAACTTGATTGTGACCTTACAGGGTAGCAGGATTTTGAGGGCACATCATCTTGTTGTAACGATGGATATTAGATTGTGAGCAGTGCTTAGTAGTGTAGGAACGTATGCTTGTAGCTCTCTATAGGTAGAGCTTGAGAGCAATGGTAGTGGGTCATAGGGATGACCTGTTGCATCTTGGTATATGCCATTATCAGAAATTTGGATTCGACACTTGCACCAACACAGGGTGTGTGGTTCTGTGATGTGGCAATCTTCTTTAGGAGCTCCTGATGCTTATTTATTCATGAGTTGTGTAGGGCAGTGACAGTGATGTGCAGTTGAAAGTGGTAGAAAGTATCGTGATTCAGTTGTGATGCACAGTGGTCAGAGATAATATTTTTATTTGGCAAAATTGGCATACAGGGTTTGATGTGCAGTGTAGTGACAGTTTGAGAAGTGGTTGTTCAATGGCTTGAGCATTTTGAGCAGCATTGTGGTCAAGTTGAGCAGTACAATGTTATCTTTTATTCAACATTCTTATATTGATTCAGAGCGTAGGGGGATCCAGTCTGAAAATTGTGAAACATGGTCTGCCGACTCTTCAGGGTGGCAGGGTGGTGCAAGGCAGGTGATTGGAGTCACCTTCAGTTTGTGGCCTGAGAACAGTTCAAGGCAGTAGGGTGGTGCTAGGGAGGGTAGTATCCTGCACAGGGAATTGTGGCATGCATTCAGGTGTGGTTGATAAACTAACAGAGCAGTGAAGCATCCTTTTCGACAGCAGTTGGAAAACTAAAGGAGAGGCTAGAATACATGTATTCTCTAAAAGCCAAAAGCCATTTCTGGAAATTCCACCTAGAGACGACTTAATTAAAATAATTAAAATTTTTAAATGATTCCTTAAGTCTAAACTTAGAAAATCTGGTTAATTAAAGGGCATTAATTAAGTCACGGTGATAATCTTAGCCATCGATTATGTTTTAATCTTGGTCGTTTGTGCTCCAACAGAAAATTATAAGAAGAAGTCGATGAGTAGATGGAGAACACACCACAACAGATACTCAGTTGCTCAAGCATATTGATTTTCTTAGTGGCTAAAGTTCGGCAAGAGAAAATCAAATCAGAGAGTGAGTTGCAAAGGGGAGAGAGAGGGAATCAGCATAGTCGGAGAGTGCAGGACGAATCTGGAGGAGGCAAGACATAGGAGGGATGCAGGTTAGTGCCAAAAAAGGGTTGATGCAGGGCCCATGTAGTCATTATGCCGAGAGTAACGCAAAAGGGCCAGGGAAAAAGGCAGGAGGTCCTCTTCGGGGTCAGAAAATTGTTGTGAAGTGTGAGAAATTCACCAGTAAATTTCTCTCATTGACTCTTCCTTTATTTTGTCTCGTACATAAATATTCCTGAAGATTAATAAAAGAAACCCTCATCTGCTGCACCATTTTCCCACATTGGGTTTTTCAGGGGACAATTGTCCAAAAATAACTGTCATTGTGGTTATATGTGCTAGTATTTTCCTTGTATTGATTTTCTGCAGAATTTTATTTGTGAAGGCTACAGTGTGTGTATTTTGATATTTGCTGTAGAAAACTGCAAATAATTTGTTAAAGTAATTTAACAAATGGAAGAGTTTGCTTGGGGTAGCTCAAGTGGCGATGGCCATGGAATGAAGTCTCACCGAACTAGAGATCTTGGGTTTGAATCTTGTGATACCCTCCCCCCGTAGCAAGGTGAATAATGGACATGTAAACACGAAAATCGAAGAGTCCTACCAAGCTTACAAAAAGAAATTTAGCAAATAGAAGAAATATTATCAGTTACTGCAGTAGGATTCAGGATCATCGAATTTTCACATGGTATCAGAGCACTAGTAACAGGAAGAACTAAGTTGTAGGTAGAAGAAGGATTTCAAAAGTACTGCATAGGTAGCAGTTCGAAACCCCAAAGAGACTGTGTAGTCCTTTTGCTAAGTAAGAAAAATTTTCGCGGAAAATAATTCTCTGAGTGAGTCGATAGAGAATAGTAGTTTCTAGATCAAGATTTGTTAGAGGCAGAGGGAGCAGCGCAATAGTTTCCACGCAAAGTAGCGAATTCAGTGTTGGGAAGGAAATAGCATAGAAAATTATGGATAATTAAGAAGTCTCAGAATTATCTTCTAGATTGGAAGAAGAGTTGTGTGTCTTTCAGGATTGGCTTCGGATGGTGTCTGGAATATTGATAGCGGAGCTTCATCTCACATGACTGGAGTAAGGGAATATTTCTCGAGCTATCAAGAGGAACAAATGGACTTCCATATCACTATGGGATATAGAACAAAGTGTACTCCAGTAGGGAGAGGCACCACAGATTTTCAAATGAAAGTAGGAACCAGTACTAGAGCCATGAATGTACTGCATGTGCCAGGATTGGGCATGGACCTATTTTTAGTGTCCCAGTTGTAGAACAAGCAGGGGGACAGTCACAAGAGATCTAGGAAGTTCTTAGCAGACAGAGCAGCATGTACAAGTACAGGGTCATATTGAACCTCCCACCACCAATGGTAGGACTATTAGGGAAGTGCGTCAGACCTTGAAGGATGCATAAGAGTTTGTCAGAGCTCCTAGAACTGACAAGAGGCAGTACAAGCAACCTGACAGATACCAGGCCTTGGTGGTTCAGGTTGCAAAACCCTCTAGTTGTTAGGAAGACACACAACATCAAGTGTGGGTGGATGCCATGGTAGAAGAGTACAGTTCTATCATGACAAATGATTTGTGGGGGGTAGTGCTTAGACCATAGGATAGATTAGTTGTGGGTTCTAGGTGGATCTACAAGATCAAATACGTTGTAGATGGTAGTGTAGAGAAATATAAGGCTAGATTCATGGCAAAGGGGTATGCACAAAAAGAAGGAATAGACTATGAGGAGACCTTCACCCCAATTTCCAGATATACCTCTATCAAATCCGTCATATCCCAGCAACACAGATGGGATGGGAAATTCACCAGATGGACGTCAAGACAACATTCTTGAATGGGGTGATAGAAGAAGAGGTGTACATCGAGCAACCTGAAGGCTTTGAGACTCATGAGAATAGCACTCATGTATGTAGATTGAAGAAAGCCATATATGGGCTCAAGTAGGCAACCAGGGTGTGGTACGGTCGGATTGACAGTTACTTGTAGTAGTTTGGATTCATGAAGAGTGAAGCAAATCCCAACCTCTACTATCTAATGGTGGAGAATGAGCCTCTCATTTTGGTTTTATATGTAGATGATCTATTTTTGACGGGATCATCGAGGCTCATAGAGGACTGCAAAAGGAAGCTTGCAGCAGAATTCGACATGAAGGATATGGCGCTGATATACTATTTTTTGGGGTTGGAAGTATGGACGAAGAATGGGGAAATCTCGCTTGGGCAAGGAAGATATGCTACAAAAATTCTGAAGAGATCAAGAATGTAGGATTGCAGACCCATGGCAACACCCATGATTACCAACTGGAAAAAGATAGATGCCTCCGGGGATAGGGAAGTCGACCCCACCTTATACAGACAACTAATTAGGTCACTCATGTATTTGGTCAACCCCAGGCCAGACATTTTTTTCGTTGTCAATACCCTTAGTCAGTTCATGGTGGAACCAAAAAGGGTGCATTGGGAAACAACTAGGCACATTCTCAGATATCTGCGTGGAACAGCCGGACTCGGGTTGAAATATACTCGAGGAGATGATGTTAGGTTGAGCAGATTCACAAATGTAAATTGGGGAGGTTGTTCAGTGGACAAGAAAAGTACCTCTGGGTACTGCTTCAGTGTTGGATCAGGGATGATCTCTTGGTGCAGTAGGAAGAAAAATTCAGTAGCACTGAGCTTAGCAGAGCAGAATATATGGTAGCTAGCACAACTATGTGTGAATCGATATGGCTTAGGAAATTGCTGGTGAGTTTGTTCAGGAAGAAAATGGGAGAAACTAGTGTTTACTGTGAAAATTAGAGTTGCATAAAACTCTCTGAGAATCCAGTATTTCATGATAGGTCGAAGCACATTGATATCAGATGTCATTTCATCAGGGATTGTGTTCAACGTGGGTAAGTCCAACTGCAGTATGTCCCCACAAGAGATCAGGTGGCAAACGTACTCAGAAAAGCTCTAGGGAGAGCTAAGTTCATCCAGTTCAGGGAACAGATGGGTATGATGGAGAACCTGTTTCAGTAGCAGATGGATTGTCAGTTGCAGTAGCAACAAAGAAGAGAGGGTTGCAGTGTAGATGCAGTAGTTGACAGCAGTTCAATAGGGTCAGCAGTAACACAGATGAAGCTCAAATTAGAGTTGCGTAGTAGTTGGTGGGCAGTAGAGCCAGACATCAGTAGCGCAACAGGGGATGGTGCAGAGACAGAGTGATGCTTCAGTGGGTTGCAGCACTACAACACATTCCTCGCTAAGAGGAAGTATTGATTTTTGTAACATCGGATGTGTTATAGCCATGAAATTTTGTGGAGAGGCTAGAATACATGTATTCTCCAAAACCCATAAATTATTTCTGGAAATTCCACCTAGAGAAGAATTAATTAAAATAATTAACTTTTTTTAATGATTCCCTAAGTCTAAACTTAGGAAACCTAGTTAATTAAAGGGTATTAATTAAGCCATGGTGAGAATCTTCTAGAAGAAGACATGGATTGACTTCTAGTTAATCTTATCCATCGATTATGTTTTAATCCTATCTGTTGGTGTTCCAACAGAAGATTATAAGAAGAAGTCGATGGGTAGATGGGGAACACACCAGAGTAGATACTCAATTGCTCAAGCAGATTGATTTTCTCCGTGGCTGAAGTTAGGCAAGAGAAATTCGAAACACAGAGTGAGTTGCAAGTGGGAGAGAGAGGGCATTGACATAGTTGGAGAGTGTAGGACAAATCTGGAGGAGGCGGCATAAAGGAGGGACGTAGGTCAATGCAATAAAAGGGTTGATGCAGGGCCCACGCAGTCACTACATAGAAGGGCCAACGTGTTGATTTGGGGAAGCATCAGATGTGCTCTAGCCATGAAAATTGGTGGAAAGGCTAAACCACATGATATTTCCAAGACCTAGAAATGGTTTGGGCAGATTCTAACCGATCTGGGAGATATTAAAATAATTAATATTTTTATTGGAGTTCCTAAGTCTAAACTTAGGAAAAATAAAACATTAACATGTATTAATATAAAATGGGGTTAGAAGGTTCCAAAAGTCATGGATCAAGCCAAATATAACCTTAGTCATTGTTAGAGATTTAATCTTGGTAGTTGAAGGACCAATAGGAAAGGTATAAGAGAGGCTTGAGGATTAGTTGGAGAACACACTGAGGGAGACCATTCAATTCGATTTCTGGAGTGGGGTTAGCTGAAAATTCAAACTAGTGGTCTGGAGAGTAGTAGGAGGCATCAAGTAAGGAACAAAGAGTCGGGAATAGCATGAGAGGAACAACGTAGAGGTTGGAGAGGCAGAAGCAGATGTTGCAGACTGCGCAGTCATTGGAGGGCCTGCATGGGTGACGCAGAGGTAGGGGCTGACGCAAAGGGCCTGGGAGCTACGCAAAGGTCAGCCAGGCTGACACTGAGATTGGGAGAAGTGCTGAAGAATTTTCTCTCTATTGGGTAAGCCAGTTTAGCACCCAGTTGTATTGAAGAATCGATGAATAATAAAATCCTCCCTTGCTGCACCAGTTTTCCCACATTGGGTTTTTCCGGGGATTGATTACATTCCAAAATATTTGTGTTGATGTGTTAATTCTTGTGCATGTGTTTGTTTCTGTATCATGATGTGATATCTGCAGCAGAATTTATTTTAATGTTTACTACAGGATATTCATAAATAAATCATCGGGAAATAAGTAGGTAAAATAAATCAGTTGTTGCAGTGATATAATTTTCACATGGTATCAGAGCGAGTAATCAGAGTCAGGAAGGGAAAATAAATTATGGGTCGAGACCATGATGCAGAGTTATCTATGTTAGGATACTTACACATATTTTCATAAAATTGCACAAGAGAAAGTGATTTCGATTCCTCTATGTTGGCTTCCAGGTTGGAAGAAGAAGTGGCTTGTGTGACTAGCTTTGCATCATCAGAGGTGTGGTATATAGATAGTGGGGCGTCTTGGCATATGACAAGAATCCGGGAATGTTTCTCAAATTATCGGGAGGAGAAGATGAACTTTCAAATCACCATGGGGAACAAGGCAAAATGTACTCCAGTAGGAAGGGGTACCATAGTTTTTCAAACAGAAATGGGAGAGCGGTTCCGTGCTACCAATGTGTTGTACTAGGATTGGGGATGAACTTACTTTCTGCGTCACAACTTCAAGGCAAAGGCTATGATGTTTTCTTCATCAAGGAGAAAGTATACATCAAATAGCCGAGCTGGAAAAAGAAAGTGCAGATCGGGATCAAAAGCAATAGGTTGTACAGACTACAACTAGAATCACCAATGGCACTAATAGGCAATCATGTAGACAAGGATTTGAATGAACTATGGCACAGAAGAATGGGACATTTTCACCATGGGGCTCTGAGAATTCTCAGGAGTACTATAACAGGAGTTTCAGATCTTAGTACGGAACGAGATGATGTATGCAAAGGATGTACTCTAGGAATGTATGCCAAGGTAGCATTTCCTAGAAGTAAAACAGGGCCAAGAGTGTACTTGAATTGATACGCTCAGATATCTGCGGACCCATGTCCACTAAAGCTCTTAGTGGTGCTGAGTACTTCCTTACCTTCATTGAACTTCATCAGATTTTGCGAGATGAAAAGGACTTCATTCATGCACTAAGGAACAATAAGAGGGAGCAAAAACAACCAGATAAATATTAGCCATTAGTAGCTTAGGATGGGGAGCCTGCGAGTTTTCAGGAGGCAGCTCAACATTAGGTTTGGATGGATGCAATGGTAGAGGAGTACAATTCCATAATTTTGAACGATGTCTAGGAGGTAGTGCCAAGACCTCAAGACAGATCAGTGGTAGGTTCGAGATGGATCGACAAGATTAAATATGCTGCGGACAACAATGTTGAGATATACAAAGCCAGGTTTGTGGCTAAGGGGTATGCTTAGAAGGAAGGAATTGACTACGAAGAGACCTTCGCCCTGGTAGCTAGGTATACATCTATTAGAACCATGATATCTCTTGCAGCATAGATGGGGTGGGATATTCATCAGATGGATGTCAAAACAACATTGCTGAATGGTGTGATAGAAGAAGAGGTATACATTTAACAACCAGAGGGCTTTGAGACACATGAGAAGAAGTCTCATGTATGTAGATTGAAGAAAGCCTTGTATGGGCTAAAATAGGCACCTAGAGCGTTGTATGGGCGAATTGATGGCTACTTGCAGAAATGGGATTTGTCAAGAGTGACGCAGATCCAAATCCCTACTATCTAGTTGTAGAGAGTGAGCCTCTAATCTTAGTATTATATGTAGATGATCTCTTCCTGATAAGATCATCCAAGCTCAAAACGTCGACCACAAAACATGAAAACTGAGGAAAATCTGAACACCATTCAGAAGATCATCCAAGCTCATGTTGAAGTTTCTAAGTCTAACAGTTAGAAACCCTCCATGTACTTTCTGATTTATTCCTTCCTACTTGTTCTAATTAATTAACAAGTTATTTACCATGTAAATACTGAAAATAAACACAAGTACATGCTCAACACATTATAGATCATCAACTGAAGGAAACATAAACAAGAACACAAATGACACCGTTATTTTTAGACTAATGTCGCCAGAAAAACCTAATGCGGGAAAACCGGTGCAGCTATCTGAGGGTTTGATTTATTAAGTAGTTTTAGAATACAATCTAGGTGCCAAATCCGACACACCCAATAGAGAAAAATCTCAGCAGTTCTAGCTTCTGCCCTTTGCGTTAGCTTTCTCATTTGTTTTGGCAGTTCCAGCTTTTGCACTCTGTGTCAGCTTTCCCGACAGTTCTTGACAGTTCCGATTGTTCTAGGTAGTTCCGACTTCTGCCCTCTGCGTCAACTTTCCCGGTTGTTCCAGTAGTTTCCGGTAGTTCCAGTTGTTCCTAGCAGTTCTGACTTCTGCCCTTTGCATTAGCTTTCTCGGCTGCTGCACTGATCCTCTCGGCACTATCTCTGCCTCTTTGCTTCTGTATTCATTGCCCCTTAACTGCAACTCCTAATCACTCTCTCAACTTTCTCAGCAAACCCAGCCCCAGAAAGTCGAAATCTTGATATCTTGGTGTGTTCTGCAAGTGACCCTCAAGCCTCCTCTTATGCTTTTCTTGTTGACAGATCAATAGCCGAGATTAAGTCCCTAATCAATGGCTAAGATTAGATCTAGCTTGATCCATGACTTTTGGACCATTCTAACACAGTTTTATATTAATTGACATTAATATTTTAATTTCCATAAGTTTAGACTTAGGGACTTCATTAAAAATATTAATTATTTTAATATCTCCTAAACTATTTAAAATCTGCCCAAACCCTTTCCGGGTATTGGATATCTCATGTGCTTTAGCCTCTTCACCAATTTTCATGGCTAGAGCCCATCCAATGCTACCCCAAATTAACAGCTCATAGGGGACTACAAGAAGAATCTAGCCCAAGAGTTCGACATGAAGGATTTGGGACGAATGCATTATTTCCTGGGGTTGGAAGATTGGCAGCAAAAGGGGGAGATCTTCCTTGGGCAAGGGAGATATGCTACAAAAATCCTGAAGAGATTTAGGATGGAGGACTGTAGACCCATGGCTACTCCAATGATAACCAACTGGAAGAAGATTGATACATCAGAAGACAAAGATGTTGATCCCACTTTATACATGCAACTCATAGGGTCCCTGATGTATCTGGTCAACACTAGGCCAGACATTTGCTACGTTGTAAACACCCACAATCAGTTCATGGTGGAGCCGAAGAGGGCACACTGGGCAGCAGCCAAACATGTTCTAAGGTATTTACAAGGAACAGTTGATTATGGACTCTTGTGCACCGGGGGTAAGGATATTAGATTGAGTGGGTTTACTGATGCAAATTGGGCGGAAGTTAGTGGATCGGAAAAGTACCTCTGGGTATTGTTTCAACATTGGATCAGGAATGACCTCCTGGTGTAGTAGGAAACAAAAATCTGTGGCTTTGAGCTCAGGTGAGCCAGAATATATGGCCGCAAGCACAACTTCGTGCAAGGCCATATGGCTTAGAAAAATGCTTGTGAACCTATTCAGAAGAAAGATGGAGGCAACCAGGATCATGTATGATAATCAGAGTTTCATCAAGCTCTCTAAGAATTTAGTGTTTCATGATCGGTCAAAGCATATTGATATCCGGTGTCACTTTGTCAGAGACTGTGTCCAACGAGGAGCTGTACAGTTGAGCTACACTCCTACAGAAGAATAGGTGGTAGACATCCTTACCAAGGCCCTTGGAAGAACCAAGTTTGATTACTTTAGGGAGAATATGGGGATGATAAAGAATCCATTTCGGTAGCAGAAATGGGTATGATGTTGCAGTGCAGTAGTAGTCAACAGTAGAACGATGCAATGTGATGAGAAGGAGTTTGCAGTGCAAATGCAATGTCTCGAAGATGGACGAGCAACAGCACGAATGCAAAGGGAGTTGTAGTATCGTTGTAGCAGTAGTAGTGATAGAGCCATGGGCAGCAATATAAGATGTAGTAGTGCAGAGGATGTTGGGAAGTGAGGCTTAGCATCAACACAAGTACCAATGCCGTATAATCATAGTAATGCTAAGTGTGGAGTATTACCAGAGCAAAGTCCTCGCTAAGAAGGAGTGTTTATTTGGGGTAGCATTGGATGTTCTTTAGCCATGAAAATTGGTGGAGTTGTTAAAGCACATGATATCTCCAGGACCCAGAAATGGTTTGGGCGTATATTAACCGGTTTGGGAGATATAATATTTTTATTGGAGTTCCTAAGTCTAAACTTAGGAAAAATAGAATATTAATGGGTATTAATATAAAACTGGGTTAGAAGGTTCTAAAAGTCATGGATCAAGCCAAATCTAATCTTAGTCGTTGATTAGAGATTTAATATCGGTTGTTGAAGGACCAATAAGAAAAGTATAAGAAGAGGCTTGAGGGTTAGTTGGAGAACACACTGAAGGAGACCAGTCAGCTTGATTTCTAGAGCGGGGTTAGCTGAGAAATTTGAATTAGTGGTCTGAAGAGCAGCAGTAGGCAACAAGTACAGAATAGAGAGTCGAGAACTGCACCAGAGGAACAATGCAGAGGTTGGAGAGGCAGACGCAGAGGTTGCAGATTGCATAGTCACTGGAGGGCCTGCGTGGGTGACACAGAGAGGCCTAGTGCTGACGCAAAGAGGTAGGGGCTGACACAGAGGGTCTGCGAGCTACGCAGAGGTCAGCCAAGCTAACGCTAAGACTAGGGGAAGTGTTGAAGAATTTTCTCTCTGTTAGGTAAGCCAATTTGGCACCCAATTGTACTAAAGAATCGTTGAATAATAAAATCCTCCCTTGCTGCACTGATTTTCCCACATTAGGTTTTTTTGGGGATTGATTGTCCAAAATATTTGTGTCGATGTGTTAATTTTTTTGCATGTGTTTGTTTCTGTATTATGATGTGATATCTACAATAGAATTTATTTTAATGTTTACTGAAGGATATTCATAAATAACTTATCTGGAAATAAGTAGGTAAAATAAATCAATTGTTGCAGTGATAGAAGTTTCACACAGCGAAGAGGCAGGAGGTCCTCCCTAGGATCAGAAAATTGTTGTGAAGTGTGAGAAAGTCACCAATAAATTTATCTCAATGAATCTTCCTCTATTTTGTCTTGTACATAAATTATTGTTGAAGATTAATAAAAGAATCCCCTATCTACTGCACTGATTTTCCCACATTGGGTTTTTCTGGGGACAATTGTCAAAAAATAACTGTCACTGTGGTTATAAGTGCTAGTATTTTCCTTGTATTTATTTTACGCAGAATTTTATTTTTGAACGCTGCAATGTATGTATTTTGATATTTGACGTAGAAAACTACAAATAATTTGTTAAAGTAATTTAACAAATAGAATAAATATTATCAGTTACTGCAATAGGATTCGAGATCACCTAATTTTCACAAACTGAAGGATAACTAATGCCCTGGAAAGGATTAAAATTTGTTAATTTCTAAGAAATATTGATTCACCCCCCTCTCAATATTTCCAACAACTGGTATTAGAGATTGGTTCCTTCAGTAACAGCTTAACCTTGGGAAGGCAGTTTTTCAAAGCATAGAGATGGGAAAGTCAAAGAAGAAGGTTGCAAGGATTTCAAAGGAAGGTACATGTATAACAAAATCTAAAGAAAGTGAGTATTTTGATTTGTACCAACCCCTGATTTTGATGCAAATAATTAATGGATATGGGAATCTAGGATAGAAGTACATTTGCAGGCACATGGAGTATGGGAATCAATTATTTCTGGGACACATCTACCGACGAACCTAAAAGGTACAATTTGAAGGCCCTGATGTAATTTTGAATGTTTTTCCAAATTATGTGAAAATAGAAGCTGGTCAATGTTCAACAGCTAAAGCTCTTTGGGAAAAGCTTCATAATCTCTATTCAACAAAGCAATCAAGTCAAGATGTTATTGAAAATTCGGATCCTTCCGCATATGATGAAGAAATTTAAGTAATGAGTAAGATAGAGTTTCAAAATCAAGTGATCAAGGTGAGAAAGGAACTCAAAAGTCAAAAGGAAAAAACAACACTTATGGAAGAAGAATTGGAAACAACAAAAGAACTCAACAAGAAAAATGAAGAATCAATGATCATTAGCAGTCTTCGAGTACAGTTGGAAGAAGTCAAGAATATGGAGACACAAAATCTCAAGAAAGAAGTTCATCAAAAGCAACAAGAACTTGATACATCCTTTGCAGAGATTAGCAGGCTTAAAGAACAGGTGCATGAAGTAGAGGTTGAAAGGAAGAACTTGGCAAGTCAATCAAAGGAATCAGATCAAAGATGCATATCTACAGTTGACCAAAAGCAAAAGGAACTGGAAACCTCTTCAGCAGAAATAAGCATTCTTAGGATTGAAATTGAGAAGAAAAAAGAAAAGGTACAGGTACTTAACGGAGAAGTGGAAAAGACCACTCTTCTAAAGCTACAGGTTGAAGAAGCAGAAAGAAGAAGACAAATCTTGAAAATCTGGTTTCAAGAAGACCTTGCTCAAAATCAAGGAGAACTTGATGCAGCTCTTAATAAGATCAAAAAGCTCAAGGAATTGCAAAAGGACCAATTGGAGGACAAGACAGATAAAGAAGTGGCTTAGTCAAAGATAAAGGTAGAAAAAGTAGGAAAGGGTCCAGTTGATGAAGGTACAAGTTCTAAATCTTCGCATAGTGAGATTGAGAAGAAGACTGAACCAAAGAAGAACATTGTAACTCTAAAGAATGTTTCCAAAGGAGTTAAATACAAAGGACAAAAGACTACAACAACTCGAAAGAAGAATAACTCATCTAGGTACATTCATTCATTTAATGGTTATTTTTTTTCATTTGCTAACTTTGGACATATGCCTAGGAAATGTAAAGTTGTTGACAGGTCGAATTATCAAGGATCACCGCCCAAAGGAATTATCTAGGTACACACATTCATGTAATATTTATTGTTTTTTATGTGCTAACTATGGACATATGGCCAGGGATTGCGAAGTTTTTGACAGGTACAATCGTTATCCACAAAACCCTAGAAGCAAGTTTGCAAGATCACGAGACAAATACCAAATGGAATTTGCTATCGATGATATTGAATGCTTTAAATGTCATAATTATAGACACATAGTGTAATATTCCTAAATAGGAATACAAGTAATATAAAGCCAATAATCTGTTCAACAAAATATAAAAACGAAATACATATTAAACACCCATGGAAATGCTAGAAATAAGGAACTACTGAGCCATTTTATTACTTCTTTGAGGGAAAAATACAATGGATAATAGAATGGTGCACCTGGGCTTGTCTCAATGGACAAGCATGACCAAACCCAGGTGAGAAATGGCTCAATTGATGACTACTCCAACTGCTGCACCAATCCACACTACGTTGCCTAGAAAACTACCTTTTTCTGCTAAGTTCGAATGGCTGGAAAGTCCACTTCCTGTGCTCAGAAAATTATAAGATTTGAGCCCCTAGAAAAACCCATGAAGGAATTTAGCTATTTTAGACTTCTAAAATTCGACCCCCAAGGAGCCCAACTTCAGATGCAACTGCAAAACTTGGCCTGCTGGAATCTTCCTGTAAATCCTCTTGGAAAATGTCCCAAAGTGCTGGGCTGACCCCTACTACAAATCCCCTGACTTCCTGGATGGGCTTCTAGCCTGTAGCACCTGCTCCTAAGCCCCATGAAAATGTTGGACTGACCCTCTGCGTTATCCCCAAGCCTAGTAATTCGAACTGTTGGGATGCTCGCTCTGCTGGCTCCAAAACTCTCAAGAAATGCTGGCCTATTGCTGCTCTCCCAATCCTCTAACTCTCTCGACAAATGGTTGATCAATGGTGGCTCCAACTCCTCCTGCGTATTCTCCAGATAGCCCAGAAATACACACTCCCTATATGTGGTTGAATGGTATTGCTCTAACAAACTCCCAGATCTTCTGAAATGCTTATGGAATTTCCTCTGTAGGGCAGGCACGGAAGGTCCCCCGAAGGAAAGTTTGAATCTCCCGCTTGAGATATTCGTGGCTAAACAGTTGGTTGACTTAGCTAAACAGCAGAGTGAACAATCAAGTAATTTCAATTTTCAAGGTGTAAGAATGAATCCAAATGAGAGCTTCCTCCTCCTTTTATCTCCTTGGGCCTTCCTTGCCTCATGTGGACCCCTCCATCCAACTATTCGAATTCCCTCCAAGCTATTTGAATGCCCTAGTTTGAATTCACATGTGGGTGGCCCCCACATTCCACTAGCAACCAAATAAAGTCGAATTTCCTCCTAAGTCCCTAATTCAAAATTTTTGGGCTCTTTTCCTTAGCCAAAATTGTGTAGCAACACACTAATACAAATGTATTTGAGAAGGGACATGACAGTCCTCCCTTCCCAAATGTTGCTTGACATCAAGCAACCTCAAAGTTGGGTGCTCCAAAATATGCTCACCCTCCTAGGTGGAATCCTCATTTGGCAAGTTCTTCCAACGCACCAAGAACTCCCTGATGGTCCTGCTCCTCAGTTTCCTTTCCCTGCTCTCCAAGATGGCTTAAGGTTCCAAAACCAAGTGGCCCTCGTCATCTAGTGGGGGTAAATCTACTGTTGTTGTCACCTATTGTCCTAGCAACATTTTAAGGCATGAGACTGAAATACATTATGGATCCTGCTCCTGGGAGGCATCTCTAGCTCATAGGCCACCTCCCCAACTCATTTGATCACCCGATATGGCCCATAGAAGCGGGTTTGTAGACTTCCTGTAAGGCTATAGTCGGAGGTACACCAAGACCCCCTCCTCGAAATGCCTCTCTGTCCTGTGCCAATATGTGTACACCTTATGCTGGTTTTGCGTTGTCCCTAGGTTATCCTTGAGAGCCTTGAGGACGCCTTGGCTCTCTTGGACCCAATCTTTGGCCTCTGGGGCCCGACTGTCTCCAAAAACAATGTCAGCAAAATATAATGCATCATATCCATACAAAGCACGGAAAGGAGTCATACTGATGGACATGTATTTGGTGGTGTTGTAGCAGTACTCACCCAAATGCAACCACCAAATCCAAGCCCTCTGCTGACTGGTCACGTAATTCCTCAAGTACCCCTCCAGCCACTAATTAACCCTCTCGGTTTGGCCATCTGTCTGAGGGTGGTATCTAGTGCTAGGAGTGAGCTCGGTCCTGACCAATCTAAAAAGTTCCTGTCAAAAACCCCCCATGAGGCTACTATCCTTTTCACTCACAATGGTCTTGGAGATCCCGTGCAATCGAAAAATCTCCCGAAAGAACATTTATGCAATCTGTGCATTCGTGTATCTGGTGGGGTTGGCGAAAAAATGGGGATCCCTTGTTCCGCTGACGTGCCTCACACTCCTGTACGTGCTTCAACACGTCCCCCTTGAGGCCCTTCCATGTGAATCTCTCCTTGACTGCCATATATGTCTTTCGAAATCCCTGGTGCCAAGATAATGGCGAGTCATGTGCTGCCTGGAGCACCCTCTCTCTCAACTGCAAGTTGGAAAATGTGCACCTTGTAATAGATGACCTCGTCCATCACTCAGTAATGCTCATCTGCATGGGTACCCTCCAAGACCTTGCATGCCTTCCTATCCTTGGAGTACTCCACCAATAGCTTAGCCTTCCAATCATGGCAGATACTCATGAGGGATAAACCAGCTAGTCTCCGAGATAGAGCATCGGCCACAACATTGTGCTTTCCCCGCACATACTCTATGTCGAAGTCATAGGCCTGCACCTAGCTGACCCATCTCTGCTACCTTTCATTGAGGCCCTGTTGTCCCATGAACTGACGAAGATTTTTGTGATCAGTCTTCACCCAAAACATGTTGCCCACCAAGTACTATCGAAATTTGGACAATGCATGTATGATGGGCAACATATCTTTGTCATATATGGAATATGACAACTCATGTGGTAGGAGCTTCTGACTCTCGAAAGTAATGGGATGCCCATCCTATGAAAAAACTACTCCAACTCCCATGCTGAATGCATCACACTCCATGGTGAAAGGCTGGGAAAAATATGGAAGTGCCAAAATCGGGTGACTGCTCATCACCTACTTGAGGCGATCAAAGGCAACCTATGCTCCATGAGTCCATGCAAAGCCCCTCTCTTGGTCAAATCGGTTAAGGGTGCTGCCAGCTGTGTGAACCCCTTGACAAACTTCTTGTAGGAGGTGAAAATGCCCAAGAAACCCCTCAGTGCAGTCACATCTCATGGTATCGGCCAATCCCGGATGGCCCGTATCTTCTCCCCATGGACCTTCACCCCATCAACATCGATGATATGCCCTAGGTAGAGCATCTCTGTCAAGCCAAACTTGCACTTAGATAGTTGGCATAAAACTGTTGCTCCTCCAGGATGCGTAGTACCTCCTCCAAGTGCTAGAGATGCTCCTCCCATGTCTGGCTATAAATCAGAATGTCATCGAAGAAAACCAGCACAAACCTCCTCAACTGTCCCCGGAAGACATGGTTCATGCATGACTGGAAAGTGGCCGAAGCGTTGGTCAACTCAAATGGCATGACCAGGAACTCGAAGTGCCCATAGTGGCAACGGAAAGTTGTCTTAGGGATATCCTAATCCCTCACCCTGATCTGGTGGTACCCCGAACAAAGATCGATCTTAGATAAGTACTTGTCTCCTCTAAGCTCATCCATCAGCTCATCTATGCGGGGAATGGGGTATCGGTTCTTCAATGTCTTCCGGTTGAGGGCCCGGTAGTCAATGCACATGCGAAGGGTTCCATCCTTCTTCTTCACCAGTACTACTGAAGAAGCGAAGGGACTGGAACTTGGCCTGATATGGACCAATGCTAATAGTTCTTGAATGGCCTTCTCTATCTCATCCTTATAGGCCTTGGGATGCTTATAAGGGGTGGTGACCACTACTGCACTCCAGACCTCTAGTTCGAATTTCTCAGCAAACCTTGCTCCAGAAATCGAACTGACTGGTCTCCCTCAGTATATCTCCAACTGAACCTCAAGCCTTCTCTTATACTTTTCTTGTTGATGAATCAACGACCAAGATTAATTCCCTAATCAACGGATAAGATTAAAATAGACTTGATATTTGTCTCTTAGAAGCTTCTCATCCTTATCTTTATTAATACCCATTAACATTTTTATTTTCCTAAGTTTAGACTCAGGACCTCATTAAAAATATTAATTATTTTAATAACTTTTCATCCCGAAGGAATTTTCCAAAACGATTTATGGGTCTTGGAGATCTCATGTACTTTAGTCTCTCCACCAATTTTCATGGCTAGAGTACATCCTATGCTACCCCAAATCAACACTCCCTCTTAGTGAAGAATGTCCTCTAGTAATACTCCATAACTAAGCATCACCCTGATCATCCGACACC
>APFE031634471.1:110534-141077 GCA_000404065.3 Pinus taeda
CAATTGAGCCTACGGTTGGGAGGAGAGTCGTCCCCAAAACCCTGTTGCGGTAAGCTTATTTCTACCACAAGTAAGCTCAGGTAAGCGTTTAAATTTAATGTTAATAAGTTAATTAGATATCCGTTTTTGGGTTGTTACATGTTTGGCCTTCCTGCCCAGCATCCTTTGCACTGCTACATCTTGTACTGTTGCCCATGGCTCTACCACTGCCACTGCCACATATGTATTGCATCTCTCTCTGCATTCGTGCTACTACTGGTCCTTCTTCTCAATGTTGCATCTGCACTGCAACTCCCTCTGCATCTGTGTTGCTTCTGGTCCTTCTTCCCAACCCTGCATCTGTACTGCAACATCATACCCATTTTTGCTACTCAAATGGATTCTTTATCATCCCCATCTTCTCCCTGAAATAATGAAACTTTGTTCTTCCAAGGGCCTTGGTAAGGATGTCTGCCACCTGTTCTCTTGTAGAAGTGTAGCTCAATTGTACAGCTCCTCATTGGACACAGTCTCTGACAAAGTGACACCAAATATCAATGTGCTTTGACCAATCATGAAATACTGGATTCTTAGATAGCTGGATGCAACTTTGATTATCACACATGATCCTGGTCGCTTCCATCCTCCTTTTGAATAGGTTCACAAGCAGTTTTCTAAGCCATATGGCTTTGCACGAAGCTGTGCTTGTGGCCATATATTCGGCTTCATTTGAGCTTAGAGCTACGGATTTTTGCTTCCTACTGCACCAAGAGGTTATTCTCGATCTAATGTTGAAACAATACCCAGAGGTACTTTTACTATCCACTGAACTTCCAGCCCAATCTGCATCAGTAAATCCACTCAATCTAATATCCTCACTCTTGGTGTACAAGAGTCCATAATCGATTGTTCCATGTGTATATCTAAGAACATGTTTGGTTGTTGCCCAATGCGCCCTCTTCGGTTCCACCATGAACTCACTAAGGGTGTTGACAGCGTAACAAATTTCTGGCCTGGTATTGACCAGATACATCAGGGACCCTATGAGCTACCTGTATAAGGTGGGATCAACATCCTTGTCTTTTGATGGATCAATTTTCTTCCAATTGGTGATCATTGGAGTAGCCATGGGTCTACAGTCCTAGACCCTGAATCTCTTCAGAAATGTAGCATATCTCCCTTGTCCAAGGAAGATCACCCCTTTTTGGTGCCAAACTTCCAACCCCAAGAAATAATGCATCTGTCCCAAATCCTTCATGTTGAATTCTGTGGCTAAATTCTTCTTGCAGTCCTTGATGAGCATGGATAATCCTGTCAGGAAGAGATCATCCACATATAATACTAGGATTAGAGGCTCATTCTCTACAACCAGATAGTAGATATTTGGATCTGCGTCACTCTTGACGAACCCCATCTTTTGCAAGTAGTCATCAATTCGACATACCACGCACTAGGTGCCTATTTCAGCCCATAGAAGGCTTTCTTCAATCTATATGCATGAAACTTCTTCTCATGTGTCTCAAAGCCTTATGAATGTTCAATGTATACCTCCTCTTCTATTACCCTGTTCAAGAATTTCATTTTGACATCCATCTGATGAATCTCCCATCCCATATGTGCTGCAAGAGATATCATGGTTCTAATAGATGTATACCTGGCTACTGGGGCGAAGGTCTCTTCGTAGTCAATTCCTTCCTTCTAAGCGTACCCCTTAGCCACAAAACTGGATTTGTACTTTTCCACACTTCCATCTGTAGCGTATTTAATCTTGTAGATCCATCTCGAACCTACCACCGATCTGTCTTGAAGCCTAGGCACTACCTCCCAAACATCGTTCACCATTATAGAGTTGTATTCCTCTACCATCACATCCAACAAAACCTGATGTTGAGTGGCCTCTTGAAAACTGAAAGGCTCCTCATCATGAGCTACTAATGCTTGATATCTATCTCATTGTTTTCGCTCCCTTTTATTGTTTCTTATTGCACCAATGAAATCTTCTGCATCTCGCAGAATCTGTTGAAGTTCCCTACTCATTCTTCCTCTAGTAGCAAGTGCTTATGTCAGCTCCTCCTCTTGTGATTCTTCCTGTTCTGAGGAAGAATTCTTGGCTTCCATTGGTTGAAGTGGTTTGACCAATAGCTCATCTTTTGACTGCTCCTCGGAAGACATTTCTCAAGATTTTCTGAAGGTCTTATCTTCCATGAACTTCACATTTCGTCAAACTACTACCTTCCTACTCCCTAGAAGATAGATCCTATATGCCTTAGCGTTCTCGCTATATCCCACTAGATATCCTTTCTTTGCAGTTTGATCTAACTTTTTCCTTTTCTCCTCGAATCTATGACAATATGCTAAGCTCCCAAATATCCTGGAATGGCCAACTTCAAGAGTCTTTCCGGTGAATATTTTCTCTGGTGTAATTTTTCCCAATGTGCTATGAGGATTTCTATTCTAGACATAGACTACCGTGTTGCATGCTTCTGCCCACAGGAATTTTGGCATATCCTCATCATACATCATGGCCCTAGTCACTTCTACAATAGTCATGTTCTTCATTTCTAGTACTCCATTCTGCTCCGAATTGTAAGGAGTTGTCCACTCTCTTCTGATGCCCTCCTTAGTGCAAAAATCACTGAATTCCTTATCGACATATTCTCCACCATTATCTGAGCGCAAAAATTTTATTTTATTCCCTGTCAGGTTCTTCACTAGAGCCTTGAACTCTTTGAATCGACAAAAAACCTTGTCCTTGGTTTTCAAAAAATAAATCCAAGTTTTCCTTGAGTGGTCATCAATGAAGGTGATGAAGTATTCGACACCACTAAGATCTTTAGTGGACATAGGTCCGCAAATAGCTGAGTGTATCAATCCTAGTACACTCTTGGCCCTGTTTTTACTTCTAAGAAATGTTGCTTTGGCATACTTTCCCAGAGCACATCCTCTGCATACATCATCTCGTTTTGTACTAAGATCTGGAACTCCTGATATAGTTTTCCTGAGAATTCTCAGAGCCCCATGGTGCAAATGTCCCATTCTTCTATGCCATAGTTCATTCAAATCCTTGTCTCCATTATTGCCTATTAGTGTCATTGTTGGTTCCAGATATAACCCGTACAACCTGTTACTTTTGATTCTGATCTGCACTTTCTTTTTCCAGCTCAGGTGTTTGATATCTACTTTCTCCTTGATGAAGAAAACATCATAGCCCTTGCCTTGAAGTTGCGATATGGAAAGCAAGTTCATCCCCAGTCCTGGTACATGTAGCACATTGGTAGCACAGAACTGCTCTCCCGTTTCTGTTTGAAAAACTATGGTACCCTTCCCTATTAGAGTACACTTTGCCTTATTCCCCATGGTGATCTGAAAATTCATGCTTTCCTCTTGATAATCTGAGAAACATTCCCGGATTCCTATCATATGCCAGGAGGATCCACTGTCTATATACCATACCTCTAATGATGCAGATCTTTTCACACAAGCAACTTCTTCTTCCAATCTGGAAGCCAACATAGAGAAATCTAAATTATTGTCTCTTGTGCAATTTTCTGAAAATCTGCGCAAGTCCCCTGACGTAGATGCCTCTGCATCATGATCTCGACCCATAATTAATTTTCCATTCCTGTCTTTGATTACTTGCTCTGATACCATGCGAAAATTCTATCACTGCAGCAACTGATTTATTTTACCTAATTATTTTCCAATAAGTTATTTACGAAAAGCCTTAAAATAAATTCTACTGTAGATATCACATCATAATACAGAAAAAAATACACGCACAAGAATCAAACACATCAACACAGATATTTTTGTACAATTGTCCTCGGAAAAACCCAATGCCGGAAAACCAGTGCAATAGAGGAGGATTTTTATTATTAAGCAGCTTTTCTGAGTACATCGGGTTCCAAACTGGCTCCCCCGACAGACATAAATTCTATGGCAACTCTCCTAGGCCCAGCGTCAGACCATCTAGCCTCTGCGCAGCTCCTAGACCCTCTACGTTAGCACTCTGCCTCTCTATGTCAGCACTCGGCCTCTCTGCATCACCCACATAGGCCCTCCAATGATTGCACAATCCTGCTGCCTCTGCGTCTTCCTGAGTGGCTCTACATCTGCCTTTCTAATCTCTGTACTAATCCTCCTGCATGGTCCCTACCTCTATACTCCGTACTCGCTACTTCTTGCTGCACTCCAGACCTCTAGTTCAAATTTCTCAGCAAACCCCGCACTCCAGAAATCGAACTTACTTGTCTCCCTTAGTATATTTCCAACTGACCCTCAAGCCTTCTCTTATAATGTTCTTGTTGATGAATCAATGGCCAAGATTAAGTCCCTAATCAACAACTAAGATTAAAATAGACTTGATCTTCATCTCTTAGAAGCTTCTCATCCTTCTCTTTATTAATACCCATTAATATTTTTATTTTCCTAAGTTTAGACTTAGGACCTCATTAAAAATACTAATTATTTTAATAACTTTTCATCTGGAAGGAATTTTCCAAAATGATTTATGGGTCTTGGAGATCTCATGTGTTTTAGTCTCTCCACCAATTTTCATGGCTAGAGTACATTCGATGCTACCCCAAATAAACACAAGGGTTGCCCCTCCTTCTGGAGATGGTGGTGGTGGCCCTCTATCTGTCGGGCTCTCACCATCTCCCACACCACACTACTGCTGCACCTTGTCCTCCTGGTCACCTTCTGAAAAACCTCAATATAGTGTGCTTTGTCAGCAGTGCACCAATGGCCTGGTGCCCAGGGCTTCCTGCATGTGGAGCACAAATTCCTCCTCATGAGGTCCTTTCATGTCTCATTATCTAGCTGGCCCCACCCTTGTGTGGTCCTCTGGTGTGGAGGTCTAGCCTCATGCCCATTTTGTAGAAAAGGGGTCCATGCAGGAAAAGGTGCTCTAGTCTTGGGGATGGCCCCCTGTAGATCGTTGGTGCACAAAACCGCATCCTTCAGCGTGGAGGGTCTATGTGACTTCACCAGTCCACATAGGGGCTCAAGTAAGCCCTTAATGAAGGTGTATACCCTCCTAGCCTCTGATAAATCCGGAACCATCATTGATACTTGGAGAAACTCTAAGATGCATTGCTTTGGGTTGCCTGTTTGGCGCAATTGGGTTAGCTCTCTGAAATGGGCCTCTGGATCTCTCTGGTCAAAATGCTCCACCACCCTCCTAGTGAAATCCTCATAAGAAGCCACATTGGCATGCCCTAGGGTGGCCAAGCCATGAAACCACCAGTCATGGGCTTCCCGCTCCATGTGCAGCATGGCCAGCTTGATGGCTTCCTTTTCTGTCATCCGGTTGAGTTGGAAGTAGGTGTCCATCTTCTCAACCCAATCCTTAGTTGTGCACTTGGCAGTGCAGCTCATAGTTCTGGTTTCCCTGTCCTCCATAACCCTTGTTCTTCTCACCTTGATTGAGCTTGCAGAAATCTTTGAAAGAGAGTGCTTCCCTGAAGTTTGCATCCATAGATTGCCACTCTCTGAAATAGTCTCCCATCTGAATGGGGTCTTCACCCATTACTAGTTCGATTTGTGCCACTGGTATGAAAGAGGGAAGTGTGGAATGAGTTGGCCCACTAGCTGATGGGTGATGCGCTGCTGGTGAGGGGTGATCGAATGGCTGAAAAGCTCTAGAAGTTTCCCCAAATAGAAACCCCCTAGGAGTGGTCCTCTCTCTGTTCTGCAGCTTTATCTCTTCCAGCGTATCTTTTTGGCCCTTGGCTCTCATTCAGGGCTCTCAGGAGGTTGTCGAAAGCTATCTCTTCCCTGCTCTTGGGTTCCACCATGTCCTCCTCTTCTACAACTGCTTTCCCTCTATCCTCCGAGTCTGGAGTAATCTCCAACTCTCCTTCTCTGCTCTAGTACCTCTGCGTTTAGTATGTTATGTTCTGCTGGTCCCCTTCTCTCATAGGAGAAAATCCTCACAACTGAGCCAAGAATTAGGATATGATACCACTATAATGTTCCTAAATAGGAATAAAAGTGATATAAAGCCAATAATCTATTCAGCAAAATATAAAAACGAAATACACATTAAACACCCATGGCAACGCTGGAAATAAGGAACTGTTGAGCCATTTTATTACTTCTTTAAGGGAAAAATACAATGGATAATAGAATGGTGCACCTAGGCTTGTCTCAATGGACAAGAATGACCAAACCCAGGTGAGAAATGGCTAAACCGATGACTGCTCCAACTGTTGCACCAACCTACACTGCACTGCCCAGAAAACTGCCTTTTCTGCTAAGTTCGAATGGATGAAAAATCTACTTCCTGTGCTCAAAAATTTATAAGATTTGAGCCCCAGACTCCTTGGCCTAAACCCAAAAAAACTCACGAAGGAATTTAGCTGGTTTAGACTTCTGAAATTTGACCCCCAAGGAGCCCAACTTCAGCTGCAACTGCATAACTCGTCCTATTGGAATCTCCCTGTCAATCCTCCTAGAAAACATCCCAAGGTGCTAGGCTGGCCCCTACTACAAATCCCCTGACTTTCCATATGGGCTTCTGGCCTGTAGCACTTGCTCCTAAGCCCCAGAAAAATGCTGCACTGGTCCTTTGTGATGTCCCCAAGCCCAGTAATTTGAATTGCTAGGATGCTAACTCTGTTGGCTCCAAAACTCTCAAGAAATGATGACCTACTGCTACTCTCCCAATCCTATGACTCTCCCAGCAAATGGTTGATCTGGTGGCTCCAACTCCTCCTGCATATTCTCCAGATAGCCCAGAAATACGCACTCCCTGTATGTGGCTGAATGGTAGTGTTGTAACACACTCCCAAATCTCCTAAAATGCTTATGGAACTACCTCCCTAGAGTGGGTGCGGAAGGTCCCCCGAAGGAAAGGTTGAATCTCCCACTTGAGAGATTTGTGACTAAACAACCAGTTGACTTAGCTAAACAGCAGAGCGAACAATCGAGTAATTTTGATTTGCAAGGTGTAAGAATGACTCCAAATGAGATCTTCCTCCTCCTTTTATCTTCTTGGGCCTTCCTTGCTTCATGTTGGCCCCTCCATCCAACGATTTAAATTCCCTGTAAGCCTTTCGAATGGCCTAGTTTGAATTCACATGTGGGTGGCCCCCACATTCCACTAGCAGCCAAATAAAGTCAAATTTCTTCCTAAGTCCCTAAGTAAAAAATGTTGGTTCTTTTCCTTAGCCAAATTGTGCAAAATTGTGTAGCAACACCCTATTACAAATGTATTTTAGAAGGGACATGACACATAGCTCAAGAATGCAGGTACAATCTTGATGAGGAATGTTACAAATGTCATAACTATGGGCACATAGCTTGTCACTACAGGTGTAAGATGGAATCTGTTAGTTTTTGTAGCATCAGATGTGTTCTAGCCATGAAAATTTGTGGACAGGCTAGAATACATGAGATCTCCAGAACCCAAAAATCGTTTATGGAAATTCAACCTATAAGTAACTCAATTAGATTATTCACCAATTTTTAAAGTTTCCTAAGTCTAAACTTAAGAAAACAGGTTAATTAATAAGTATTAATTAAGTCAAGGTGAGAATCATCTAGATACTAACACAGGTCGATCCAGAGATGATCTTAGCCATTGCAAAGGATTATAAGAGGAGGTCGATGTGGTGATGGATAGGAAACTTGAGAGGTTTGATTTATGAGAAAATCGATTTCCAAAGTAGCAACAGTTAGTTGCGGGAGAAAGAGCTAGAGATTGAAGCAGTGAGAGAAGAGTAGAGACATTGAAGCCGGAGGAAGATTTCTAGATCTAGTGAGTGCATTTGCAAAGAGGCAGAAGAGCCACGGAGAGGTTGACGATGGGGTAGTGCAGTAGCCTCTAGAGGCAATTTCAATTCTGCTAGAGAAAAGCCAAGTTTCAGTGCCAGAAGATGGACAAAGGTTCCAGGTGTTAGGGGAAACATTTTCCTAGACAGTAGTAGACTAGACGGCTTGAGGAGAGGTTGATTCAGGCTGAGCACAGAAAGGACTGCGCTAGGGTGACCAAGAGCCAGCATAGAGGCAGTTTGGATGGCTCACTTGGAGCTGCAGCCAGAGCCCGGATTTTCCTGTGGGGTGAGGAAAATTCCCCACCAGATTTTTGCCAGTATTTTATCTGCAGGTTTGCCAGTATTCGACATCCAGATTGTAATCAAATTATTTCACTACTGCTTAATAATAAAGCCCTCAGCTGCAGCACCAGTTTTCTCAAGCTGGGTTTTTCCAGGGAATTTTGTCCAAAAATAACAATGTTATTTTTATGTGCGCTATCATTTCTTCCAGTGTTTCTTTTGCAGTTTTATTTGTGTAGATTCCAATGTGATTTATTCAGTATTTGCCATAGAAAACAATACAAAAATTGTTAAATAAAATTAACAGTTAGGAGAATAATTTCCAGTTGCTGCAATAGGGTTCCAGTCTGGAATTTTCACAGAATCAACGATGAACGAAAAACTTGATGAAGAGAATAAGAAGGTTTGAAAAAGAAAACAGGTAAAAGATGAGTGAGAAATGTAGGAAGACAAGAAGGCCTCAACAATCATGCTCTTAGGGGTCGTAAGGAATTAACAGTTAACAACACGAGTTAAGATGATTCATTGGGTGAATCATTGTTTTGAACATTTCGACTCATTGACTCCTTGAATCTTGAAAAGAGAGAGTCTATACAACAGTATGTGGCACAAGTAAACAACATGGACAGATTGATAACTTCAAGACAAGTAATAGGTTCATGGGGAGCATAACAGTCAAAGGATTACAAAACCACAGGGATTGCCAATGTGAGAGGAAGGCTTCTCTTTAGGGGGAGCACATATAGGCTACAGGTCCAGAAGGATCATCATTGACATATTCTTGTTGAAGTTTCTAAGTTTACTTAGTTTAGAAACCCTTCATGCACTTTTTCTGATTTATTCCTACCTACTTGTTATTTTTCTTTAACAAGTTATTTACAGAGTAAATATTGAAAATAAACACCAGTGCATGCTCAACATATTATAGATCAAAAACTAAAAGAAATAAGAACAAACACACCACATGACACAATTATTTTTGGACCAATGTCCCAGGAAAAACCCAATGCGAGAAAACTGGTGCAGCTATCTGAGGGTTTTCTTATTAAGCAATATCAGAGTAAAATCTGGGTGTGGAAACTGGCCTAACCAACGTTGAATTTCCTTAGCAGCTATACCTCACAGTTTGTGAGAAATCTCCTAGTTGAAACCCCAGAAAATCCTTCTGCCAGCTCCTCAACACAAAACTGCTCTGCAACCCCAACGTCTACCCAATTTGGACTACATCACCCCTATTTGTCTCACGATGGTCATGCGTCAGCCCTAGGAGGCCCTGCATCAACTTGTTGGGCCTCTACGTCAGGCATGCTGGCCTCTCTGGTGCTCTGCGCAGCACTTTGCTGCATCTGCATGGCCTTGCATGAGCCCTTGTTGGCTCTGTGTCACTCTCCTTGGCTATTGCGCTGCTCTCTCGACATAATATCTGCCTTCTTTGTTTCTCTGTACTCAATGCCCCTCAAATGCTCTGTTGATCACTTATTCTATCTCTCTTAGCAAACCCCACTCTAGAGAATAGAGTGATTGATCACTTTAGTGTCTTCTCCAAGTGACCCTCAAGCCTCCTCTTATACTTTTTCTGTTGACATATCAACGACTGAGATTAAGTCCCTAATCAATGTATAAGATTAGATCTAGCTTGATCCATGTCTTTTGGATCATTCTAACATAGATTCATATTAATACACATTAATATTTTATTTTCCCTAAGTTTAGACTTAGGGACTCCATTAAAAATATTAATTATTTTAATATCTCCTAATCTGTTTAGAATCTGCCCAAACCCTTTCTAGGTATTGGAGATCTCATGTGCCCCAACCTCTCCACCAAATTTTGTGGCTAGAGAACATCCGATGCTTCCCCAAATTATCACTCCCTCTTAGCGAGGACTGTGCTCTAGCAATACTCCTCACCGAGTATTACTCTGATCATTCGACATCGGTACCTGTGTTGATGCTAGGCCTTCCTGCCCAACATCCTTTGCACTATTGCCTCCTGTACTACTGCCGATGGTTTTGCCACTTCCACTGCTGCATCTGTATAACAGCTCCCTCTGCATCTGTGTTGCTGTTGTTCCTTTCTCCCAGCACTGCACCTCCTCTCATCATGTTGCCCACTGCTGCACTGCAACTCAATTACTAAGAAGTAAGTAACTAATCTCCCAACTAACCTCCCTGTTGGGCTAAAAACACCCACTAATGTTGAAGCTCCCTCTGTCGCTGACAAGTGTTCCCTCTCTTTGACCTTTGTGCTGCTACAACAACTCCCTGCATCTCGCTTTGTTGCACACCTCTCTATGTCGTCCTGCACTGGTGCAACACTCCTAGGCCTCTCACACTGCTGCAGCCTGCTAGCTTTGCGTTTTCTTGGGACTCCTGCACTATAGCTCTCTTAGCCGCTCCATCCGCATTCATCTCTACCCACTCAGCCAGTCCTACTACTCATCGTCAGTTCTCCCGTAGTAAGGTCTAATCCAAGAGGTTGGTTACCTCAATGATCGTGCCCCTCATCGCCTATAGTCCACCTGATTATAGTTCGATGTCTCCCCACTTCCGCTCAAGTGGTGCGTGTGCACTCATGGCACAGTCATTGTCTCTCAAAACTCCCTTTCCTACCCGTGTTGGCATTACCTTAGTCTCAGAAGACTCTCCCTTACTCTTCTTCCTTGGGCACTAGGTCACATAATGACCCATCTCCCCAAGTGGAAGCACTTGATCTTGGAGAGATCTTTCTTCTTCCGCTTCTCCTGCTTTCCCTCATATGCTAGGGCCACATCCTCCTCCTGCTTGACCTTGATCTGTTTGCTGCTACTACCTATCTTCGACTGCCGTCTGATCTCTTCCTAGCGAAGAGCTTCCCACATCTTGTCCCAAGGTGGAAGAGTCCCTCTGCCTAGGATACTCTGGACAAACACTTCCCAATCTTCTGAGACAGCATTCAGGGTTGTCCTCACCATAAGCTCCTGATCCAGTGTCACTCCTATAGCAATCAACTGGTCTTGGATCTCATTAAGTCCTCCGAGGAAGGTGTCAATGGATTGACCCTTCTTCATCTGAAATGACCTCATCTGGTTTTCGAGCAGCATTCTTCTTTGCACAGAAGTATGCTGGTATAGGTTCTTGAGAGCCTCCCATATCTCAACTGCCGTTTCCTTCTCGGCTATATGTGGTACCACATGATCCTTGAACCTGTCAAGGATAATGCAGTTGGCCCTCGCCATCGCCTCTTCGTACTCGTCGTTATCATTGGGGTCGACTGGGATAGTTATAACCTTCAAGGCAAAGTTCTTGACACGATTCCTGTCAAGCACTGATAAGATTTTGGCCTTCCAGACTGCAAAGTTTGATGCTCCGTCTAGTCTATCATGGTCTCTTACCCCATGTAGTGCCATGACGCTCCTCTACTTCCCTCCTGGAAGTTCTTTGTTTGACTCCTTTGAGTCTCTACTTCCCATCTGGAAGTTCTCTTATGGACTCCCTCTAAGTCCTAATTTCCCTCCTGGAAATCCTTCTGCCACTTGTCGAGATGCCCCCTACTCTGATAGTCTTGTGCAACTACACTGCTGATCCAGTTTCCTCGGCTAGAAACCCTCGGTAACAACTCCTCTGGCCCTGCTCTGTCAGGTACTGTTCTGACTACAGTACCTCACTAGCTCCACTTTGCAATATTTCTGCAGCCTTCTAGACTCCAACAACTGCCTCTCTGTGAACTATGTCAGCCCCTCTCTACCTCATGCTGGCTCTGCGTCAGCCCTAGGATGCCCTGCGTCAGCCCTCTGGCCCTCTGCGTTAGCAATGCTAGCCTCTCTGAGGCTCTACGCAACTCCCGGCTTCTTCTGTGTGGCTCTGGCTGGCTCTGCATCACACTTCTTGGGTTCTGCGCTGCTAGAAATAACTTCTATCACCTCGGGACAATTGTTTTTTGCTGCTATTGCTCCGCTCGACTGATGTCTTTTATTCCTCCTGTGATCTGCAATCACGCTCTAATACCATGTTGAAGTTTCTAAGTTTATTTAGTTTATAAACCCTTCATGCACTTTTTCTGATTATTCCTACCTACTTGTTATTTTTCTTTAATAAGTTATTTACAAAGTAAATACTGAAAATAAACACCAATGCATGCTCAACATATTATAGATCTGCAACTAAAAGAAACAACAAACACACCACATGACACCATTATTTTTGGACCAATGTCCCGGGAAAACCCAATTTGGGAAAACCGGTGCAGCTATCTGAGGGTTTTCTTATTAAGTAATATCAGAGTACAATTTGGGTGCTGAAACTGGCTTACCCAACAGAGAATTTCCTTAGCATATATACCTCAAAGTTTGAGAGAAATCTCCTTGCTGAAACCCTGAAAAATCCTTCTGGCAACTCCTCAGCACAAAACTACTCTGCAACCCCAACGTCTGCCTAATCTGATTTGCTTTAGCTCCTCTCTGTCTCACGATGGCCCTACGTCAACCCTTCTTGGTCTACGTCAGCCCCAAGAGGCCATGCATCAGCTTGTTGGACCTCTGCGTCAGACACGCCGGCCTCTCTGCTGCTCTGTGCAGCACTTGGCTACCTCTGCGTGGCCCTACGTGAGCCCTTGCTAGCTCTACGTCACTGTCCTTGGTTGTTGCACTGCTCTCCCGACACAATCTCTGCCTTCTCTATACTCAATGCCGTTCAATTGCTCTCCTGATCACTGATTCTATCTCTCTTAGAAAACCCCGTTCTAGAGAATAGAATCACTGATCACTCTGGTGTCTTCTCCAAGTGACCCTTAAGCCTCTTCTTATACTTTTCTTGTTGACATATCAACAGCCAAGATTAAGTTCCTAATCAACGACTAAGATTAGATCTGGATTGATCCATGTCTTTTGGACCATTCTAACACAAATTCATATTAATACACATTAATATTTTATTTTCCCTAAGTTTAGACTTAGGGACTCCATTAAAAATATTAATTATTTCAATATCTCCTGATCAGTTTAGAATTTGCTCAAACCCTTTCTAGGTATTGGAGATCTCATGTGCCCCAACCTCTCCACCAAATTTCGTGGCTAGAGCACATCTGCGTGGCCCTACATGAGCCCTTGCTGGCTCCACGTCACTCTCCTTGGCTATTGCACTACTCTCCCGACACAATCTCTACCTTCTCTGTTTCTCTGTACTCAATGCCCCTCAACTACTCTCCTAATCACTGATTCTATCTCTCTTAGAAAACCTCGCTCTAGAGAATAGAATGACTAATCACTCTAGTGTCTTCTCCAAGTGACCCTCAAGCCTCCTCTTATACTTTTCTTGTTGACATATCAACGGCCGAGATTAAGTCCCTAATCAACGGCTAAGATTAGATCTGGCTTGATCCATATCTTTTTTGGACCATTCTAACACAGATTCATATTAATACACATTAATATTTTATTTTCCCTAAGTTTAGACTTAGAGACTCCATTAAAAATATTAATTATTTTAATATCTCCTGATCTGTTTAAAATCTTCCCAAACCCTTTCTAGGTATTGGAGATCTCATGTGCCCCAACTTCTCCACCAAATTTCGTGGCTAGAGCACATCCGATGCTACCCCAAATCAACAATTCTCGCCACGGAGAGCACAAGAAGATAATAGTTCCACCTGAAGCAAGAAAATTCCTAGGGGGAGTAACCCTTTGCCATTGATGTCAAAGGGGGAGAGAAAAACCTGAGAAGGAGATTGAAATCTCGAGAAGGAGGTGAAATATGATGTTTGGGGGAGTTGTACTTGTAGGAGAAGTACGTGTGTTGCCATCAATGACAAAGGGGAGATTGTTGGATGGTGTTGTCATTGATGTCAACCGGTGGAGTTGACTGAGTTTGAATTTGACTAAAGACACCAGTCATTGTTTTCAAATGGTTAATGAATGTCTTTTAGTAATTGTCGAATTACATCAAGTTGGCAGCGACACTATTGGATGGTTGGAAACCCAAGTCCTAGGGTTTGAGATCCCTGGACTGAGGATGTACCACAAATTTTTCGAGGATTTTCGGTAGGTCAAATAATTGAGTTTGGGTCAGATATCTATGCCATTAGATTCTCCTCAAAAATATGTTTCTATTGATATGTGGTACGCCCCGAGAGGCCTCCTGGTTTGAGAGATATTCACAATTGAAGTTGGTGAACACGATTTCTGGGCCAAAACACCAAGGGGTAGTGACATGACACCTCCTCTTATGGTTGTCAATATATGACATTGTTTATCACCGTAATCTCACCACGTATAAGTTATGTAACTCCAAGAACCAAAGAAAATAAACCAACCATTGACTTCACAATAGGACCATATGCACTAAGCCAATCATTGATTTCAAAATTTTAGTGGAAATGAAAAATTTTCTAGACAAATATTTATAAGGATTAATACACTGATTCCTTAAGGTTTAAACAAAAAATTCAATAATAAATACTAAATTCAATTAATCTGATTAAAAAGAAAATTGTTTTTATAAAACATCCTAAAATCGTACCTAATGATGCCCCTAATTAGGCTATCGAAAACTCTAAAAGGAATATCTTTAAGCCTTCAAATCACACCAACCAATAAAATGATTTAGCTCTAAAATTTTTGTTGACTTCTGTGATATTCATCCTACCTCAGGAAGCTAGGGCAGCGAGTTTCTTTTTGGTAAACTACTCTCAAATGTCTGTGTTTTTTCCTCCTTTAACTCGGTCTCTAAAGGTAAGTGTTTCATGTGATTTGGTGTTGGTTGCAAGATGTTTTCGGCATAACATTTTGGCCCTGTTATCTCTGCAGTTAGGGATCTTCTGTTTTTCCTAGGGCATCAAACTAAGAGTCCTCCATTGGTGTGCAGTCTCCTCTCCAAGGAAAATCCAAGGGTAGCGTGAGTCTAGGCATTGTATTGAGATTGATCCAAGCACTTTTCACTGCACCTCAGACATGTATAACTATATTAGGGCAGCGAACAGT
Organism: Pinus taeda; assembly: GCA_000404065.3. Taxonomy (NCBI): domain Eukaryota; kingdom Viridiplantae; phylum Streptophyta; class Pinopsida; order Pinales; family Pinaceae; genus Pinus; species Pinus taeda. The sequence goes on from APFE031634471.1 coordinate 125,529, forward strand.
CATGTTTTCTCTTTGAAGGTAGTGAGGAACTTCTAGAGGATAGAGAGAGTCTAGGTTCCTTCTATGAGACATTTGCACCTATTTCAAGTAGGGATGTAGGGTGTGTTTTAAGGTCTATTACAGTCATCCTTATTATAGGATTCTTAACACTACAGGCAATAACGATGTGACAAAGACCTATGACTTATGACATGACAATTGACAATTTGACCTTAACTTGGACACTCAAATCTTGACATAACAGTGGTCTTATATGTAACTGTAATTGACATTTTAGTGAAGTAACAGTGACATAATATGATACTTGTAAGTGACAACTGTATATTGACATGATTGTATGTTGACTTGACATATCCTTATGGGTATATTAAGAAAGGTTTCCCTGTTGTAGCATCTCTCTTGGTATATAGATATGTCTCATCACACTTGTGACTTGACTTGATAAATAGCCTATCCTTGTGAGTGACTGTCAATTGATTTGATATTTCCTTGATCTGACTTGACAATGATATATTTGCACTTGTGACTGTTTGTTATCTTGACTTGATGAGTGATACTTCCTTGTGAATGTAGCCCTTCTAAATAAATATGTCTCATCACATTGACTTGAATTCATTTCTATAGTAACTCTCTCTGTAATTATCAATTGACTTGATACCTTAACTCATCATATTAACTTGACTTCGCTGAACATTGATACGTTGACTCTGACTCATTAAGAGTAGATTTGATATCTCATGCAACATGACAATTAGACATAACAGTGATCATATATGTAAGCTAACTTAACTATGTTGCAATCAACCTTGTGCTGGCTTGATTTGATGAGTGATGTACCCTTGGTGACTGTCAATTTGCTTGGTATATAGATAGGTCCTAGTAAATGTTGACTCCGACTTAGTGGGAGTAAACAGTGTGAATTATTTGGTATTGTTCATAGCAGACTGCAAATAAATTGTTAAATTAATTAACAATTAGGAAAATAATTTCCAATTGTAGTGATAGATTGAAAATTCTCACAAGTTTGATCAGTGGCTGTTTAGTATCTTGAGCAGCATTGTGGTCAACTTGAGAAATACAACATTATTGGTTATTTAGCTTTCTTATATTTATTTAGAGCACAGGGGGATCCAGTCTGAAAATTGTGAAATGTGGTCTGTCGGCTCTTTAGGGTGGTAGGGTGGTGCAAGGCAAGTGATTGGAGTCACCTTCAGGTTGTGGCATGAGAAACTTTCAGGGTGTAAGGGTGGTGCTAAGGAAGGTAGTACCCTACACAGGGTGTTGTGGCATCCATTCAGTTGTGACTTGTTGAGATTTTTTGTTAATTAAATCTGGAAAAAAATCTCATGAATGTGTCAACAATAGGATTTGTTGCTAAATTAACTCCATTTTTCTGATGAGGAGTTATTGCATCATATATTTGTTGTGAGTGAATTTATGATTCATTTTTCTACTCCCAACTATAAAAATGTAAGCCCGTAGAGGATATGTGTGATGAGAAGGTGTGAGAAAAAAGAATTCCAGATGTGCAAATTTGTTTGTTGTAATCTCCTATTGAATAATAAGATTGTCAATGCCTCTGTTTGGTGGACGTAGCCCAGATTGATTGGGTGAACCAAGTTAAACTTGTTGTCTTATGATTTCTACTGTGCATGTGTGATTTATTTCATTTTCTATTGTGCATACTCTGACAATTGGTATCAGAGTCGGGAGCTGGAAGGGGAAGTGAGCATTGCGTGTGGTCAAAAACAAGGACGACGAAGGGAAGCGCAGGAATAGAGGTTCCTTTCCACTCTTCTGCTTACTCTTGCAGAAATTTGCTAGTGTAGCTCATTTTATACCAATTTATAAATGTTTAGTCTAGAGTTCTGAACGAATATTTAACAGAATTCACTGGTTATTTTTTCAGCAATTTAGTTTCCGTGGGCTTTCCCATCTGGATTTGTTATGAATTAGGTGTAGATTTGTTCGTATAAATGTGCACGTCCCTAAACTAATTAATGAGTCATTTTGGATTCATATTTTTCATGGAGATATGATTAATTTGGTCTCTTGATCACTGGTTTGAGATTAAATTCCACTGTGTTGTGAGCTGCTGCAAATCGTTGCATGAAGTGGAATAATAATGCAACAATGAAGTGGAGGTTAAAGCAAGTGGGCGCTGGAAGATAAAGCACCTCGAGTTTCTGTGCACGCTTGTATTCTGAGCTAATAATCATGGAGCCTGGTCTCTGCGGCATTCCTCCTCCATGTCAGTGGCTGTAAATTTTTTATAATGCACACAATCTTCGATTCCTGCATTTCGATGAACTGCCTGGCCGGTGGAACTGCATGGTTGTTGATTGCCAACGCAGATTTTTGCAAAGAAGGGCACTGTGTTCCTGAAGGCAACGTGGTTTCAACATGCCTGGATTCAATATCTAAATGCTGTTCGGCCATATCATCTGCAAAGCTCGAATGGATGCAAGGTAGTGTTTTTTCATTTCATTGCTAGCAGTATTGAAATGCCATTCGATTCGTTTGCTAGTCGCTGGTATTTGTAATTTATAGTTTGTGGAATTTTATCAAATTGTTAATTTGATTAAAAAGGCAAACTGAAATATCAAAAACACAAAATGCTCGATTTGAGATCGAGAAGTTTAATGGGAAAAACAACTTCAAGATCTGGAAAGTTAAGATGTATGATCTACTCGTGCAACAAGGCGTGGTGAAGGCGTTGTTGGGAAAAGCCAAACAGCCATACACCATGACAGATGACGAATGGAGTGACATGGATGAAAGAGCACTAAGCGGCATTCGATTGTGTTTGGCGGATGATGTTTTGTTTAACATCGCGTCAGAGAAAACTGCTGCGGGTTTGTGGAAAAAACTTGAAAAGTTGTACATGACAAAATCCTTAACCAATAGGATTCTTCTGAAGTGACATTTGTACAGTTTGTGCATGAAGGAAGGTACATCTATTACTGATCAATTGAATACCTTTAATACTCTCTTGGTGCAGTTAGAAAGTATAGAAGTAAAATTTGAATCAGAAGATAAAGTTATAACTTTATTATACTCATTGCCCGAGTCATGGGATCATTTTGTTACTTCTATAAGTCTTAGTTCATCAGAAACCCTTGAGTTTGATGATGTTATTGGAGCTTTATTATCTGAAGAAACAAGGAAAAGGTCAAATTCAAAAACCTCTACATCAGAAGCAATGATGGTCAGAGGTCATTCTAAAGAAAGGCGCTTCAGTAAGCACGACAAGTTGCGGTCAAAATCGAAAGGGAAGAAGAGTAAGGTAAAGTGTTGGCTTTGTGGCAAATCAGGACATTTGAAGAAGGACTGTTGGAAGAGACAGGAAACATCCAAAGAAGACTCTTTGATAGAGAAGAAAGAAGCAAACACGACAGATACAGGTTCGGCATCCATTTCAGGTATGAGTGATGAAGTGTTATTAGTTAGTTTATCTAATCATGATCAACATTGGTTGTTAGATTCTGGTGCATCAAATCACATGTGCATTCATAGAGAATGGTTTAAAACTTATAAATCAATCAATGATGGAGTAGTTTACATGGGAAATGATGTCACATGTAACATTGTGAGAATTGGTAGTATCCAGATTAAAATGTTTGATGGGACAAATAAAATTCTATTTGATGTAAGACATGTACCTGAACTAAGAAAAAACCTCATTTCACTAGGAGTACTAGACACTAATGGATATAAAACGTTTATTCAAGGTGGAATAATGAAAGTTTATAAAGGAATTTTACTAGTAATGAAAGCAAAGAAGGTTGGAAATCTTTTTCAGTTAGAAGGAAGAACAGAGTCAGATCATGCTTCTACAGTATCTGAAAACAACAATAATTCTATTCATTTATGGCATCAAAGGTTGGGCCATATGAGCAAAAGAGGTTTAATGATTTTATCTGATCGTAAGTTACTTCCTAGTTTAAAGTTTGTTAAGTTAGATTTCTGCAAACATTGTATATATGGCAAACAAAGCAAGCAAAAGTTTAAAACTAGAAAACACACTAGTAAGGGAATCCTTGATTATATCCATTCTGATGTTTGGGGTCCTTCTCCTGCAACCTCATATGGAGGATCATCATATTTTGTATCTTTTATTGATGATTTCTCTAGAAAAGTGTGGGTCTACATGTTAAAGAAGAAGTCTGATGTTTTCACAGTTTTCAAACAGTTTAGAGCGCTAGTTGAAAACATCACTGGAAGAACCATTAAATGTTTAAGAACTGACAATGGTGGTGAGTTTACTTCAAAGGAATTTGATAATTATTGCAAGGACGCTGGGATCGAAAGACATAAAACCACTGTATATACTCCTCAGCAAAATGGAGTTGCTGAACGCATGAATAGGACTCTTTTAGAGAGAGCAAGAAGTATGCTTAGTAACGCCAATTTACAGAAGGAATTATGGACAGAAGCAGTTTCTACAGCTTGTTATTTGATAAATCGATCACCATCAATTGCAATAGGATGCAAAATTCCTCAAGAGGTATGGAAAGGTCATCCTTGTGATTATTCTAAATTGAAAGTTTTTGGTTGTGATGCATATGCTTTAGTTCTGAAACATCAATGTTCTAAATTAGATCCTAAATAAAAAAAATATATCTTTGTTGGATATGGTGATTGGACTAAGGGATACAGGTTGTGGGATCCTACTACTCACAAGATCATCATTAACAGAGATGTTAAATTTAATGAATCTTCACTTGAAAATCCAGATGTAGATGATAAATTGAAATAGGATAATGTATCTAAGCTTCAACACATTCAGTTTGAAACCAGTTCAAATACTGATGATAATCCAGATGAACAAGTTTCAGATTCAGATCATGAACAAGTTTCAGATGCAAATCATGAACGTGTTCCAGATGTTGATCATGAAGAAGTTCCTACATATAAAAAAGAGCAAATTGTGGAAGTACCAGAAACATCTTTAAGGAGGTCCACGAGAATCAAACATCCTCCTAAAAGGTATGATGATTATGTTACTTCAGTTGCTTTAACAACTAATGATGATGAACCTTTGTGCTATTAGGAAGCTGTAGAAGGTTCTAAAAATGATAAGTGGAAAGAAGCTATGAAGGACAAGATGATGGCATTAGTCAAGAATGCCACATGGGATCTGGTAGAACTTCCTAAAGACAGAAAAACCGTGGGATGTAAATGGGTTTACAAATTGAAAAGGGGTGTTGATGATACAGAGGACAGGTACAAAGCAAGGCTGGTTGCAAAAGGTTTTTCTCAGAAAGCAGGCATTGATTTTCATGAGATATTTTCACCAGTTGTAAAAATTGTTTCAACTCGGATTGTGTTAGCATTAGTTGCTTTACTTGATTTAGAATTACAACAACTAGATGTTAAAACTTCATTTTTACATGGAGATTAAGATGAGGAGATTTACATGGAACAATCGGAAGGGTTTTTTCAAAATCGCAACAAGAAATTTGTCTGCAAACTCAAGAAATCATTGTATGGTTTGAAGCAATCGCCTCGACAATGGTACAAGAAATTTGATTCTTTCATGATGAGTCAAAACTATATAAGAAGTGAATATGATCATTGTGTTTACTTTAAGAAATTAAGTAATGGCATGTTCATTATCTTAGTGTTGTATGTTGACGATATGCTTTTAGCAAGCAAAAGCATAACAGAAATCAACAGGTTAAAGGCTTAGATGGCTAGGACGTTTGATATGAAAGATCTAGGAGCAGCAAGACAGATTTTGGGCATGGAGATTTTCCGAGACAGGGGCAATGGTAAGCTGTGGCTATCACAAAAGAAATATATTGAGAAAATACTCTTGAGGTTTGGTATGAACAATGTGAAGCCTGTTTCAGTTCCTTTAGCTTCCCATTTTAAGCTTTCTTCAAGTTTATGTGCTAATGCAAATGGAGAAAAAGAATATATGTCTTGAATTCCATATGCCAATATAGTAGGTTTTTTGATGTATGTGATGGTTTGTACTCGACCAGATATTTCACATACAGTTGGGGTTGTTAGCAGGTATGTGGCAAATCCAAGAAAAGAACACTGGTCAGCAGTGAAATGGGTGCTTCGGTATCTGAGAGGCACAAGTGATTACTGTATCGCTTATAACAGGAGTAGTGAATTTGTTTGCGGATATGTTGATTCCGATTTTGCAGGTGATTTGGATAAGAGAAGGTCAACTTCAGGATATGTATTTACTCTTGCAGGTGGAGCTATTAGCTAGATGTCAAAGCTACAGAACATTGTTGCTTTATCCACTACTGAAGCAGAATAAATAGTTGCTTCACATGCTTGCAAAGAAGCAATTTGGTTGAAAGGTTTGTTTAGTGAGTTTGGTAGGTTACAGGACAACATCAAGTTATTTTGTGATAGTCAAAGTGCAATTCATTTGGCTAAGAATCCAGCCTATCATAGTAAATCAAATAATATACCTATCAAGTACCATTTTGTAAGACAGGTTATCATTGAAAGGGGAGTCTCTCTTGAAAAAGTACATACAAAGGAAAACTGTGCAGACATGTTCACGAAACCAGTTTTATTAGAGAAGCTACGTTGGTGTCTGTCTTCTCTTGGCTTGCAGAAAAGATAAAATAATGGAACAAGGTATTAGGCTAATTGTTGTCAAGGTGGAGATTGTTGAGATTTTCTGTTAATTAAATCTGGAAAAAAATCTCATGAATGTGACAACAATAGGATTTGTTGCTAAATTAACTCCAATTTTCTAATGAGGAGTTATTGCATCCTATATTTGCTGTGAGTGAATTTATGATTTAGTTTTCTACTCCCAGCTATAAAAATGTAAGCCCGTAGAGGATATGTGTGATGAGAAGGTGTGAGGAAAAAGAATTCCAGATGTGCAAATCTGTTGTTGTAATCTCCTGTTGAATAATAAGATTGTCGATGCCTCTGTTTGGTGGATGTAGCCCAGATTGATTGGGTGAACCACGTTAAACTTGATATCTTATGATTTCTACTGTGCATGTGTGATTTATTTCATTTTCTGTTGTGCATACTCTGACATGGCTAATAAACTAACATGGTAGCGAAGCATCCTTTCCGACAACAGTTAGCAAACACACTGTTGGGGCACTCATCAAGTTGTCGCCTGATCTACAGGGCGTTGTAGCATCCTTCTAGTTGCAACAGGATATTAGGGTTTAGTAGCATCCTATAGGTTGTGGTCTGTGAATTAAGGGGTTGCTGCACCCCTCAGTTGTAGCTGAAATATTTATGTAATTAATATTTCTTTTAAAGAGAGAAGAATACAACTACTAGAGAAGAATTTGGTGGTTTTTGACCCGGAGGGGGTTTTCCACCTATAAATATATGTGTCTATTGTTTTATCTTCCTTCATTGTTGTATGGTGTTGTCTACGACTCATTATTGTTTATAACTGTTGAAGAATTACATTAATAATAACTGAAGAATAACTAATGCTCTGGAAATGATTAAAAAGTGCTAATTGCTAAGAAATATTGATTCACTCCCCTCTCAGTATTTCCAACACATCCAACCAACAACCCTACACATTGCTCAATTTCATGGTATGCCTCATTACTCTGCCTTTTGCACTGGTCATGCACCTCTCACCATTCGGCACTCCTCTTGAATGAATGTCTGAAACCACTCAGAAGATACTTTAACTATTTTGAAATCAAGTGATTTTACTTAATATTTTGGGAATTTTAACACGGATAAAGGGGTGATCTAGATGATTGATCGATCTTAATTATAAACTTGTTTTCTCGCCTTATTAGGGGGGTTGGTGATTAGCCCTAGCCTAGTGGCATTACTTGGGAAACTTTGATCGAAGTAGTGTGTCCATTACCATTCCATACCTAACATCTTTCATCATTCCCTTGATCCAACATCCATCCTTCGGGTTAACTATCATTGATTTAATGGGATTTGGCATCCATACATCCACATCCTTAAGTAGGGTTAAAAATATTTTCCCTAGAGGTTGATGCAACTATAAGGATGCAAAAGCATAAGATAGCCATAAAAAAGAAAAAGAAAAAGATAAAATGCAAAAGATGGCCAAGGCATTATTAGCACATGGTAAAAAGCCTAGCATGAGCTCTACCCTCCTCACTATCCATCACTAGGGAAAGGCACTAGGATTTGTGCAGTGATCAAAATTGTTTGAAAAATTTATTCTTTCTTTCTTTTCTAGTTTCCTAAGCCCTTCAAGGCGAGGCTCTAGGATTAGGGAAATGGTAGAATTAACTACTGCTTGAGGTAACAAATCATTGAAGATACTTTAGCTTCTTTTCACCTTGATTGACTTCACACACTCAAAATCTAGCCTCTTTCACGGTGAAAATTGCCTTTATAGGGATGACATCATCAACCCTAGGTAATTAGTACCCCAATAAACCTTAAACTTATATAAGGCTTCACATAAGGGCTCATATTAATGTTTTCCATCTCGTATTGTTGATATTATCTTTAAGTAAACCTTTTCTATGCACTTGTATGCCTAGATACACTTTTGTTGAGTTACACCTTGAAACTCTAGGTTTCAAGCATTCTTTTCAAGGCTTAGTTAAATGTGCATTGTTCCCTAATCTATTGCAGAAGTACCTTGATTAACCATTCACATACATCACCTTGAGCCAATTGACTTAGAACATCGTTTAGGTTATAAACTAAGAAGCCTCCAGTGTGGTGAAATTCCACTAAAGCGCAAGAGGTGGAGTGCTAAGGTGACAGTGGAAAAAACCTCATTGTTGTTTGCCATTATGTCTCTTCCCTTGTGAGGGCTCTCACAAGGTGTGCTAGATTTTAAGGCAATAGTTACATTAGAGTTTGTGATAACTACACCAAGGGGGCAAGATGGAAAACACTAAAGATGAACAATTGAAGCAAGAAGTAAGAGGTGGTAACACTAATTGAAACAAAAAATGAAAGAGGTGAGAATTGATAGATGTGGAGCTTAAATAGTAAGGAAAGAAGAAAAAGGTGATGATGCTAGTGTTGAACTGGGGCAGATAAGAGCTGAATGGAAGGAAGCATTGGATGAATGGTTGAAATTTTCCTATAGCTGCAGTCTATAGGATATGACAACCAAGCCCAATTTCCTTCGTAGGTAAAGTAGAGTCATGGTGATTGGTCCCATCCAAGGAGAATCCATCTCGAATCGGGCCCTACCCAATAATATTCCCTAGAGAGGCCCATTAATATTAATGCCACCTAGGAAATGGTCAACCAAAAGGAAACAAAGAGAGAGGATATAGAAGGAGATCTTTCCCAACTAGATTAGAATGGAAAGGAGTAGAAAGGAGTAGGGGTTGATGAGTGAAAGTATGAATAGGGTTGCTATTAATTTCTTGAGAATCCCTAAATATGAGAGGGCTAGGGTTGTCTCACAATGGTCCCATCCCAAAACTAGGCTTCACTCAACTTGGCAATGCATATTAATTATGGAAGTCTTATGAGGCTAACATAATCCACAAGACACTAGAGAAAGGTTAGGACTAGAAAGCAAGGATTTCCTTCAACATTCAATGGGCAAGGGAAAGAGAAGAAGAGTAGGTGGGAAAATCATCATGGGGCATGAAAATGCAAGAGAGGGGAATCAATGGGGTGGCTTAGTTTCGTTAGGGTAGGTGCAAGTAGGAAGAGAAACCCCATGGAAAGAAAGAGGGAGAAATGGCATAGAGAAACTATGGGAAAGAAAGAATGATGAACATGGGCATAGAATATAGAATGTAATATCCATGATTTAGTTGAGTGTGGAAGTTACAAAGGAGTTTGTCCAATTTTGATGATATTAAAGAAAAGGGGGAAAATGTTATTTTATTAGAAAATGGGAGGCAAATATTGTTTTGGTGGAAAATATTATTTTAGTAGAAAATGGTGAAATTTTTTGTTTTATTAGAAAAAGGAGGCAAAAGTTACATAGTTGAAAGTGGGCCCCACTAATAAAATAATATTAGAAAGGGGAATCTAGAAGCTTGGAAGAAGGCTCAATAAAATTTTATAAAAGGAGGGTGGACTCATTTGCTAAGCATTCTAGCCAATCATTTCTCATTATTATTGAAGAGAAACTCAAGTGAGTTTTAGATCGAGGATTTCAGGAGAAATTCACACCCTAGTTTTGGTGGATCTCGTGGCCACCCTAGCTAGTCTATTCCTTCTTCGGTGGACAGTACTGCCACCCTAGTTGGATATCTTTTCCAGTGATTATTTCTGAATATCTAATTGAGTTATTTGTAGGGGAACTTCAGAGTTAGGGGGGGAAATTGTAATTGCAGGTGGACGGAGTTCTCTGTGAAAATTCCTACACTCAAAAAACCCCTACTACAAGAAATCTGAATCTACTTCACCTACTTGATTTTTAAATTATCAAGCTATTCTTCTGAATAATGAAGCAAATTACTTCTGCAACCTACACTAATTAAATGTTTGATCTCATGAAACAAAAAATAGAGCAAAGAACAAGATACATAGGACACACTTATTTTTGGACACAATAGTCCCCGAAAAAACCTAATGCGGTTAAACTGGTGCAACAACTCTTAGGGTTTATTATTATGCAGGTGAAATATCTGAGTACAAATCTAGGATGCTCATTAATGATCCTTTACAGAGAAAATACTAGTGGAAAATCTGAGTGGGTTTTACCTCACTTCACCCGGCATAATTCTGGTTGATCCGGCAACAAAATTGGATAACCCCTGCTACTGCTGCGCTGGCCCTACATAGGCCCTGCGTCAGCATTTCAGGCTCTGTGTCAGCTCTTCTGGCCTTTGTGTCAGCTAACCCGGCTGTTCCAACAGTTACTGACAGTTCCGGCTTCTACATGACACACAACTTTCTCCTCTGTGCTGGCCCTTCTGGCTCTGCATCAAGGCTACGTGGGCCCATACTAGCCCAGCATTAGCTCTCCCAGCTACTACGTTGCCTCCACAAGCTCTCTCTGCCTCTCTATCAGTATTCTCTAGAAAGTCCTTCTCCTGAATTCTCTCTGTCCCTTTGCTTGCTGAATGATCACTTAGTCCGAATTTCTCAGCTTCCTAGCCCCATAATCGAACTCCAAATCAATTCGTTCTCTCTGTGTGTGTTTCCAAATGAACCCCAAGCCTCCATATTATACTTTTCCAGTTGAGTCTTCAACAGTCGAGATTAAGTATCTAATCAACAACTAAGATTAAAACATGACTTGATCCACCTTCTAGATCATTCTCACCCATATTTTGATTAATACCCTTTAATATTTTAGTTTCCCTAAGTTTAGGCTTAGGAACTCCATTAAAAATATTAATTATTTTAATAAAATACAATCCATGAGGAATTTCACCAAATGGTTTTTGGGTTCTTTAGGACTCATTCGCCTTAGCCTCTCCACCAATTTTCAAGGCTAGATCACTTCTAATCCTACCAAAAGCTAACACTCCCTCATAGTGAGGAAAGTGCTCTAGCAACAATGTCCACCTGCATGCTGCTCTGCTTCTGAAGCAACTCCCCTCTGCACTGTTGCTGCCACTAACACTGTGTTGCTACTACTACTATAATGTTGCCCATGACTCTACCACTGCCACTACTGCATCTGTACTACATCTCTCTCTCAAATGCTGCATCTGCTATGCCGGTAGCACTGCCAATGCTAGCACTACATTTGTACTGCAACTCAGTTGCTGAGAGAAGCAATTGAAAAAAAATCCAAAATTAACTAAACTTAACTATGTTTAGCATAATACAATGAATGTTGGAATCTGACTGCTACTGGTCTCTAACCCTCTAAATCTTCTGCACTGTTGCTGACTTCTACATTATGCCAATTGCACTGCTGCCAATCTTGCTCTGCGCTGATCAGTCTCTGGTCGCAAGTTATTGCATCTGTTCTCCAAACAATCCACTGCATCATCTAACACTATATCCATCTCGTTACTGCTGAATCTTGGGCTCCCATAGTAGGGAATTGATCCAAGAGGTGGACTCCTCAAGGATCCTGCCCACATGTAGCCCTCCTCACTACAGCTGAATATCGCCCCATTTCCCTCCTGGAGATGCGTGGGCACTAATGGAAAACTCATCCTCGTCTATCTTCGTGGCTGCAACCTTTGGATCTTGCTTCTCATCCTTATCCTTTTTCTTCAAAGGACACTGAGATGCAAAATGACCCATCTTACCACATCTGAAACATTTCACCTTCGAAATGTCTTTCTTTTGCTTCTTCTTCTATTGTCCCTTCGATGCTAGAGTTGTGTTTTCCTCCTCCTCCTTCGTCTTTGTGCCACTCCCACTACTACCATTGAGGTTGATCTTCAATAAGTCCCTCCTTAACTCCTCATGTTGAAGAGTCGCCCACATCTCCTCCCATGAAGGTAGTCTTTCCCTACAACTTAGCAAGGCCCAAAACCTTATTATTAAGATTGAGGAGTCTGTGAATAGCTTTGTTGGACTCATGTGGTCCCTTGGCCAATGGCCATCAAGAAAAGAAAAAAAAAAAGATGAGATATGAGTGTTTTCCACCACCTTACCCATCTTCATGCTTAGCATTAAAAAATGTAAAATCATGACAAATTTAATGCAAGGTTTGGATAGAGTGATATCACTAGATTTAACTTTTTGAAGATACAAAAAATGTGATATAAAAAATATTAAGAAAATTTTGTGAACTATAACCCACTTGATTATTTTTGTGAAACCATTTAAATTCCATGGCATGTGTTTTATTGGGAACTTTTAATATAGACAACCATCTCCTCATCATTTTTGTCCTTTAAAGCATAGTAAGAATTCATTGTCAAAATATTCCTCTTTTTTCAAATGTGTGAGTCATCCAACCATTGAGCACATTTTTCTTAGGCTACCTTTAGCCATCATTAAGCTCACCAATGGCCTAACCATCCAACCTTTGGGGAGGATACCAATCCCTATGACTACCCTACCTTGCAAGAAGGTGCAACTAAAGAAGATATATTGGATTCCCTCCCCATGGCTAAGTTGGTCCATTTTAGTGGCACATTACCCTTGTTTCCCTTCTTTTTCACCTAAGTACTCTCACCATCATTGGAAAATGCTACATATTTTAGGTCTAGGAAGCCAAGGTTGCCTTTGAAGGGGTATCTAAGGAATCCATCTTAGATGGTAATGAGAAATCCCTAATCTTATGGTTGATACTTTGCCAATAGAAGTAGGTGTTTGAAATGTTAATATAATTAATAGGTTGTCTAATGAACTTGGAGTCGATTATAGTGAACACTTATTCTTCTAAATTCCGAGACAAATTACTTAATACACAATATGGTTATAAGGACAAAAATTTTAAAAATGTTGGGGTTTGTTCATATGAATTTACCATTAAAAAAAAAATTGATGTCTAAAATGGATTGTTAAAGAAAATAATTAGATAATAGATGAATTTTCAAATAGAAAGAAAAAATTATTATTTTTAATATATATTTGTGTTACCTCCTTAGATGTTTACTCCAGTGTCAAGTGTTCATAATTTTTAGATGTGAAATTTTATTTTACATCCCATAATTACACACTACATATATTTCATATATCAACAATAATATGACTTGGAAATATACATTTAGATGTAAAAACTATGAGAAAAAATAAATCTATTTAATCATTTCTATACTAATCACATAAACAAGAAAAGTGATTAGAAGTGCCATGAAGTTGTCTTTTTGTTATCTGAATTTAATGATATTAATATTTTTTTAAATTAATGTAAATTTAGGCTCTTTTTCACTAGGCTCAAAATATTTTCAAATCTAATATTACCTTATTAAGTTTTTGGTCGGTGCATCATATATTTATTTGTAGAATTTCCGAAACAGTATTTTTTTGAAGTTTATGTTTATAATGGTTCAATAATTTTTTGCTTGATATTTATCTTAAAATACAATCATTATAAATATTATTTATAAATTTAAGAAATACATCATATATATTTATAAAAAATATTATAAAACTTATTTAAATTAAATGTGTTGCAAGGAATATCCCCTAGGGCTCCATTATCAATGACCATGAAAATGAAGTGTTATGTGTGAAGAGTTTCAAGGTTCAAATCCCCCTCAATTCACACGTGCCTGCAAAAGGGGCATACATAGGCACCAAGGGGTTATAGTCGTAGTGGTTGGAATCAACCCCATGTCACACAAGTACCAGAACAACCTAGTTGTTGATTCCCCTAGTCACAAAAGATTGTATTGTATGGAATAGGTAGAATATTGGGTCTACCAGTAGGTAATTGCAAGTGGCATGGTTTTCTTTGAATAATGGCAATGGGTTAACCTGAATTCACAAATTTCCTCATTGCTAGTTTGAGAAGTGAGTTATGATATGTTTTCCCACTGTATAAAAAAAGAAAATAAAATGTAACATGTAACTTTCACTTAGATCATTGCAACAATACAATCAACAATTCTTATGCTTCTTGTGTGAATGGAGAGGAAATTTAATTAGAATCTTACCATGTTCAAATTATCTAGTAACTATTAAAATGAGATCATTATTATAATCAATAACATTCATTTGATTGTTGTTTTATTACATACATAAAAAAAAATGAAGAGAATGTCTACCAAGTATGCATACCCACTCTATAATCAATTAAACATTATTTTATGGAAAACATTATTCCTTTGTTACTACCTCATTAATATATTTATTTTATAAAAATATTTAAGACAAAATATTATACGTTTTACATTGAGACTTCACTAGGAGATCAATACCATACAACGTGCATCTATATTGGGGGATTATATTGAGGAAAAAATGAAGTAATACATTGAGCATATAATAGGGGATAAAGGGTTTTTATATGTTGTGTATAAAAAATGCATAAAAAATCGACTCAAAGTTAATGAAAAAATATAAAGGGGTATAATAAATGTTAATGAAAAAAAGGATACTTACAATATCTAGTGAAAGTAGTAGCTTTTTAAATTGGGAAGGTGTATTGGGTTCGTATTGGTAGGGGTTAAATAAAGTGATTTTTAGAGATATGTTTCAATATGTAGTCAAATTAAAGGTATTTTTTAGTATGCCATGAACATACGTGCTATGTTAGAGGTTAATTGAGTGAAGCCCCCGTGACATCTTAAGTTATTGGAGGTGGAAGAACATGAAGATTTGTCTAAAATTGTTGAGTAGCTCTGCAACAAACCAAATCCTACACCTCTCGTCAATCTAGTCACTATAGACACTATTATTGATATTTCCATGTCCTCTTGATAGTTTCAGTTAATATATGATTTTTCTACTTTACTTGGGATTTATCGGTTCTGTGGCATAATGTATTGCATCTACTTCACTTGTAATTTATCGGTAATGTGGCATAATTGCATAATGTCGTCTTGATCAATAGATATTTTTGTATATATCAATATTTGGGATAAAAGATGTTAACTTTTGTCATTGGTGTGGTTTACACTCTAACAAACCATTAAAAAAATATTTCGATATTATGTAATCTGATATGAATTTAATAGAAAAAGCTTATTTATAAGGAAAAAAGATATACATTTTAAATTTAATATTATGCAAAATCACTTCAACTAATTTTTTTTT
>APFE031634473.1:3688-18543 GCA_000404065.3 Pinus taeda
GAAGTTTTCTAGGATTTACTGGATACTATAGAAGATTTATAGAAAACTTCACTAAAATAGCATCTCCACTCTTCAAACTGCTTACAAAAGACTGTGAATTCAAATGGGATCCTGATTGTCAAACGACCTTTGAAACTTTGAAAACAAGAATATCTGAAGCACCTATCTTGAGAGGACCAAATTGGAAACTCCCTTTCTATATTTCTATAGATGCTTCAGATACGACTCTAGGAGCTGTGTTGGGTCAAAAGGATTTAGTCCCTTATGCCATTTATTATACCAGTAAAAATTTAACTCCCACTGAGTTGAACTATACTGTAACTAAAAAAGAGTTTTTAGCTGTTGTTCATGCAATCAATAAGTATAGACATTATATAATAGGCTATGAAACTTTTATTCATACTGATCATTCTGCGATTAGATATCTAATGAAAAAACCTGTTACTAATGGCAGAGTGACAAGATGGCTCCTACTTTTGCAGGAATTCAATATTACTGTGTTGGATAGACTAGGGAAACAAAATACAGTAGCTGATTTATTGTCTAGGATTCAGAATATTAAAGAATATTCTCCTATAGAGGATAAGTTTCCTGATGAATATTTGTTTGCAGTAACTACTAAGACCCCTTGGTATGCAGATATTGCTAACTATTTGGTTACAGGGAAATTGCCTCCACATTTATTTCCAAGCGAAAGAAGAAAAATTATTCAGGAGAGTTCGAAATATTCATGGATTTCTAACGAATTGTTTAAAACAGGGCCAGATCTTGTGATAAGAAGATGTGTTAGGGAAGATGAAATGCCAGATATTCTCAAAGCATGTCACGATGAACCATGCGGCGGACACTTTGCTGACAAAAGGACAGCCTATAAAATTCTCTCTTTGGGATATTTTTGGCCTTTCCTCTTTAAAGATGCAAAACAATATGTCAAAAGGTGCGACAGCTGCCAAAGAGTAGGGATACCCACCCTTTCAAATGAAGTGTCATTGCAACCATAGGTACTCATCGAACCCTTTGAAAAATGGGCTTTAGATTTCATTAGACCTATTAATCCGCCATCTAAGAAAAAGAAGTATATATTGGTATGTACTGATTATGTCACTAAATGGGTGGAAGCCAAAGCATTAGTTTCTGCTACTGAAAATTCAGTTGTTAATTTTCTTTATGAGGACATTTTTACTCACTTTGGTGTTCCAAGAGAAATTGTGACAGATCAGGGAAGCCAATTCACGTCCAACCTGGTGGAGAAGTTGATGGAAGAATACAAAATCAAGCACAGAAGATCTACTCCTTACCATCCGCAAGCAAATGGTCAAGTGGAGTCTACAAACAAAGTTCTCGAAAGTATCATCACCAAAACTGTTCATCTACATAAAAGAGATTGGGCAGAAAGGCTTCCTAAAGCCTTGTGGGCCTACAGAACTACATGGAGAAATACAACAGGACATTCTCCCATGAACTTGTTTATGGGAAAGAAGTCTTGCTCCCCATTGAGTTCCAAGTCAAAACCTTCAAGATGGCATTTCAGTTGGGGATGGATCTATCAGAAGCCCAAAAGCATAGAATGGAGCAGTTGAATGAGCTAGATGAAATCAGACAAGAAGCAATCCTAAGAATTGATCTAGTTCAATATCAAAGAGCTAAGTGGCATGAAAAATACATCAAAGAGAAACAGTTTCAAGAAGGAGACTGGGCATTTCTATTTGATTCTAAGTTTAAAGACTTTAAAGGCAAATTTCAGACTCATTGGCTTGGGCCATATGAGATTGACAAAGTCTTTAGCAATGGAGTGGTAAGAATCAAGACCATTGATGAATGTCAAACTCCTCTTATTGTGAATGGCCACAGATTAAAGATCTATCATAAGCCACTCTCAAAATAGGAATTTTTCAAAATGTTTCAAGATAATTCTACAATAGGGCTGGTGAAGAAGAATCCTTCTTCTCCACCAACCTAGTGTTTGTTCTTTTCTGTCAAATAAAAAAAAAATTGTATAAGCCTGAAAACCAATCATTGATTGGCAGCCTTATACCGAAAATGTAGGGAGAAAATCAGGAATTCCTGACACCCTATATTTTCCAAAAAAAAAAAAAATCCTCTCTCTCATTTTTCGTTTCATTCCACCTTATTCTCATTCCACTCCATCTCATTTCCATTCCATATCACTTCATTTCAACTCCATTTCATTCATTTCATTCCATTAATAAAAGTTTTTATGACCATTTTTCATCCAGTCAGTCATCGTTTATACATCCCATTCAGTTATAAGCTTGTTGGGTCAGTTTCCGTAGCTAAGGTTAGTTTCCGCAGCTGCTCACTGATTCCACAGCCAGTTGGGTTTTTGCAGCCACCACTCTGTTTTTCAAAAAAAAAAAAATTATAGTCAGATGTTAGTTCAACAATCATGAAATCAAATGCAGGTATGAGGATATATTATGAAGACATAAGGCATTCAAAAGCACCAACGAGGAGCAACTGATTGAAGACTAAGGAAAAATGACAAGAATTCCAAGGTATGAACAAAACTTTATTTCAAATGGAATTCTAACACATTTTTGCATAGTTATTAAATCACGAGCTCAACTATATGCAATGATTAAACGAAATTGCCTCTATAACCATTTCATTCCACGCCATTCCCCCATAAGCCATGCATTTATTTTCCAATGGTCTTATGATTGAATTCCTGGATTTAACTCAAGTTTGGAAATATTCTCACACTCATTTGTCATTATGAATCGTGGTTGATTTTACTATGGCTTCTTTCAGCCGCACAAAATCCATAGCCATTTTATAAACGTGCTTGCGTCCATTCTACAGTCACCCAATTTTAAAAACTGCCACATGCACTTTCTCCCCCTACTATTCTATTGACCTCACGGCTTCATTTCCACTGTGCTCACATAAGCCTTCACCCCATTTTGTTCTCTGTTCCGCTTCATTCTGTGTACCTATTCTCTGATATCCGCTTACAGTTGCTAGTCTCCTTCATAAACCCTGACCATCTCTGCTAATTCAGGTGAGTTTTAAGGAACAGAAGGAAGGATGGGACAACTGTTGAGGGCACAACCAGAGGGACCCAAATTTATTGAAGGATATTCGCAAGTGAAAGATATATTGAAGAAGGCCAGGTGGTTACGTTTTATCCAGAAATTCAAAGGCTACCATAGGGAGGTTACAAAGGCCTTTGCAAGGTCTTTTGACGGACTAGAGGTGGAAATTGGAGACCTAAAATTCACAGTAATTGAAGCGTCAATAGCAGCTGCCACAGAACTTCCCCAAGGAGGTGAATGTTGGTTTAAGAACCGGGGCATTGGTGATGAAGCTTGGAGAGTGATCTTACGTGACCCAGGTATGGATGTCACCATTTTCAAAAAGGGAATTCCTGTTCATGTTTTAAAAGAAGAGTGGGCTAGCTTATTGTTAGTTATTCAAAAATTTATCAACTGTGAGGGACGTTTTGGAGCAATGTACATGTATCATGCACGTCTGTTAATGAATTTCCTAGACAACCAGATCCTTAACCTGCCATACTTTTTACTAAACGGTTTGAAAAGATGTTTGTAACCATCCAAAAGCATCTAGGGGACGTAGAACCACATTTGTATCACCATGGTCTCATAAAAATCCTGATAGAAAAACAATTAAAGGAGAAAAAGGATACTTGGGAGTAATTTTTAATTAGAAATTTCTTTGAAGAACCCCAAGAAACCCCTAAAGGCAGTACATCAAAAGGAAGTATAAGAAAGAGAACAGATGATAAAACTCAACGCCATCCTACTAACACTGTTGAGAGAAAAGAAAGACTGTCTAAAAGGGGGAAGGAAAAGACTCCTACTAACACAGTTGAGAAAACTAGTAGAGAAGAAAGACTGTCTAAAAGGAGGAAGGAAGAGACTGAGGGTAAAAAGCCAACAAAATCAAAGGAGAAAAGAAGCATTGAGGCTGTGCATCAAACCTCTTCCTCAGAAGAAGACCATCAAGTATTGTCTGAGAGATTGGTTCACCTTCAGGAACAGCCAGCTATGACCAAAAAGAAAGGGAAAGGAAAACAGAAGGAAAAAGACAGTAGTCCGCAATATGTAAGAAGAAGAAACAAGCTTAAGGGAAAATGGAGAAAAACACAAACAAAAGGACCCAATTTTGTTGATTTGGGAGAAGGAACACCTGAACAAACTCCAGCTGGCAGTAGTCCACCTCATTCTCAGCCAAATGTTGAAACTAGTCCTCAAGATGATGACACGAGTCCTTTTCGGCCAGAATTTGAAGTCGATTCTCCTCCACAGCATTTTGGGGATAGCCCCAGGTAAACGACACCCGAAATAGATCCAAGGCAGCAACAAGTGTATGCTTACATAGAATCCTTGGAAAGAACAGCGACAGGTCCTAACACTTCATCCACTCAACCTCACATTGCACAAGAAGCTCTAGTCCAATCGTTGAAACAAGAAATCTTTGAGTTGGAGGTTTTAAATCGACATATTAAAAATGAAAATGAAGCACTCAAAGAGCAGAGCAGACTGGACAAGATCATCCATGATAACACTATGCTACACCTGGGACTATGGCACAAAAAGAACATAAAATTGAAGAAGAAATGCAAGAAGATAAGTAGAGCACTGATTAATCTTAAATTCAGATGCTTGATGAAGAAGCCTAGGATGTTAGCAGCACCAAGAAAGAGAGGAAGAGGGCTGGATGTACTGGCAGAAGCTTCAGAACATATGATTTGAAGGGGAGATAGTCCAAATTCTGGTTGCATGAGGACATGAAACACCTTCACAGTGGGGGTATGTTGAGTCCTAAAACTGCATCTTTCCTACACCTTTTTCTAGCTTCTTTCCATTCATCTGAACCTCCTAAGTCATCAGTATCATTGCATATTAGTTAAAAAAATGGAATTAAAAGTGGTTTCTTGACTATGTGTTTGTGTTGCTATTTGAACTAGATTTTTGTTTATAAGCTGCGGAAACATGTCACTTTTCGCAGCCAGCCCAACTTTCCGCAACTGTTTTGTCAAAGTCTATATTGCAGGTGTCTTCAGGCGAATTGAGCCACATGGGCAAGTTGCAACCAACGTAGACATGGACCGAGTCCTATTGGCTCAGTCGAATTCATCAGAAGAGGTGATAGTCAACGGTGGGAAATCCAGTGGTCAACTTAAGACTCCTACGGTGATAAAACTCTGTTTTTCACGACGTGAAGCTTTGTGTGGTTGTTCCTAGATCTCGGGGGACAATTTAACACCTGTGGACTGCTCCATGAACTGGATCCAACAGCCACCTTCCAAAGATTGAATCCTCACGGAAGCCATAGTGCTAAATCTTGGGACGTGGTTGTTTACGTGTCTTGTATTAGCACAGAATGTACGAAAATAGTTATGTCATCCTCTGTTATAAATAATGCGTTCTCATACGCATATTAGTTAGCTTTTTGGTAATGTAATTCTGACTGTAAACAAAGCCACTGTGCCGTAATTTTATCTCTGTGTTATGACTGCATTTTAATACATGAGAAGACTCTGTTTCTAAGCTCAATTCGTGGTTGATTGTTGATTGTGTGAGGATTGTGTAGAGGGCCCCTGCACAGGCCGAGGTCTTGATTATTACTGTAGAGTTTCATGCTTTATTTCTTTATGTTCTTATGCCATAATCATTCACTTGTATATATATCACATTTCTTATGGTATTAACGTTTGATAGCTGTCCATAGCTTTTCACATTTTATATATTGTTAACTGATCAGTGCTTTTGTTTCAGATTACACTAGGTAGCTCGGGCATTTGCACATAGTTTTTTGATGACTAATGACACAGAATTATTCTTGTCCTTCTACTGATTTTCATTTCTGTTAGTTTTTAGTTCCAACACTGTGTTATTTATTTCAATTTTTCTCATTTACTCTTCTGCAAGATAGATATTAAATTACTGATGTCATTTTTAGTTACCTCCTAAAGCCAAAGCGAGTCAAATGGTGAGGGATTGAAGTATGAATTCGTGGTTTGATATTAGTTTATTTTTTTTCAAGTTAGATATTAAATTACTCATGTCATTTTCAGTTACCTCCTAAAGCCAGAGCGAGTCAAATGGTGAAGGATTGAAGTATGAATGTGTAGTTTGGTATTAGTTTATTTTTTTGCAAGTTAGTTATTGAATTGCTCATGTCATTCTCAGTTACCTCCTAAAGCCAGAGCGAGTCGAATGGTGAGGGATTGAAGTATGAGTGTGTAGTTTGATATTAGTTTTATTTTCTGCAAATTAGATATCAGATTGCTCAAGTTGTTTATGATTACCTCCTAAAGCCAGAACGAGTCGAATGGTGAGGGGTTAGAATATGAGTTGATGTAATGTGATTTTAGTTTACTTTGCTTGCAATTCTTGGATTTCTTTGAGTTCAATTTTTCTTATATTTTCATGGTAGCAAGGATAATGGGTTTCATGGTCACTAGCTCACTGTTGTTTAATTAGAATAGTGACACATTTTCACTCTCTTTCAGGAATTAGTTTCATCATCTTATGTTTTTAAAAAGTTTGAAGTTTTGAAAATCATTTTAAAAGACATCATTGCCTTGAACATTTATATCATACTTGTCTTTTAGAATTTCCATCTCACATTAGGGAATTAAAAGAAACAAACCCAAAACAAAACAAAAACTCAAAAACGACAAAAAAATAAGAAATAGGTTATTTTGCACATATAGTGTGCCACACTTCAACAGTTTATGACTCCTAGATTGACAATTAATACAACAATTTAGGACACTCTAAATTGACCAAACAATCATTATGACCACTAATCCCATGGATCCAAAAACTGCCAAACTTCAAAGTTGTGTCGCTGATATGTTCAAGAGTTTTCCTTCTGCAGTTACACTTACCTCTGATTCTATGTATCATCCAAAAGAATTTTGCATCCTCTCATCTCGCGTCAATGATGTAGGATTCATTATGTCCCTCCTTCGACATGGTCGCTTTCTGTCAACTTCAACTCATTATCTAGGAAGTTGACTGAGATACTCCTTTCTAGTACCTTAGAGATTGCATGCCCTAATGGCAAGTTCTTCGCACTTGACGACAAGTTCACATAATTGGCTTTCGATCGAGTGATTTCATGGGTGTTCGACTTCAGTTCCTGTATTCACATTCCGTGAATTGTGTTGATGGTACCTTAAGGACCATTGTCATTATTGTGGTTTTTCTCGTGCTTGTTAACAGTTTACATCATTGACTGGTAATCAAGCAACTTTCTAGCATGTTCAACATCACCGCATCTATTCACATGCTAGAATATGTACTTTGATTGGGTTGTGTTGGAGCGCAAGACCCTGGAATCAGATCACACAAGTCCAGGTTGCGAAGTGGTTTGACATGGTTTATGATGATATGCATGTCTCTTTCAGATGGCTGGCTATGACCAGACCATGAGCTAACATATGTGACCCTTCTCATTGTTGGATGGTTGCGCCCATACCTAGATCCATTTACATGATCATTCTCTAGATGGCTGCATCCATGCCATGATTCATGTGTCATTTGATAGAGATCTCAGTTTATGTATATGTATCTGTACTTGCTTGTAAGTTTTTCGACGGCAGACTGGTTCTCCGCACTGATTTATAAAGCATTTCATCCCTCACTCCAGCTCGGCCTTCATGCTTTAGGGGGCATCTGTTACAAAACATTTTGTCACTGTTCCTGTACTACCCATTCCTTGATCCTAGAGGACCTCTACAGTGAACCCCGAATGCTTTGCCTTCATGAAGAAACTCCCATTATGTCCCTCTTCATGAGCAAATCATTTCCCTCTTGTACCATTTCCCCTAAAACTTCTGTTTTTCCCAGTTTACAAAACTGGTGCTAATGGCCTTTGTCTCCCCCGTGCCGATGTGCAGAGATTATCACTACTCCTCACGCTGACTGGAGTGACTGAGTTGTGTTTCAGTCACATCGGTCCTTTTATGGATTTTTCTTTTAAATTAGAGCTGAAACTTTCAGCTCTAGAAGCTCCGTAATGGAACTCTGGTAAATGGTTTGGCCGGATGGGGTCGAGGATGACAGTTTGGACTCCTTTCCC
The DNA here is from genome assembly GCA_000404065.3 of Pinus taeda. Lineage (NCBI taxonomy): Eukaryota > Viridiplantae > Streptophyta > Pinopsida > Pinales > Pinaceae > Pinus > Pinus taeda. Next base: position 11,765 of record APFE031634473.1, read on the forward strand.
CTATAATGATGGAACTACCTCAAGGGATAAGTCCTTCTCCCATGAGAAGAGGATCCATCTCCCATCCATATTTCCTATATAAACCTCCCTTCTTCTCAACTAAAAGCTAGTTACAGTTAGATTTTTGGCTGAGTATGAGTGTTATAGTTGCAAAGTGTTGATGCTATTTTGGTTTGGAGTAGACAAGAAATCTATTACTAGTTGTAGCTATCTAGTTGTGTGAGGGAGAAGTGTTTTTTGGTTTGGAGTGAAGCCTACAGGGAAGAGCTTTAAAAATATTGTTGTTTGAAGCCATTGTGGAATGCTAGCAGAAGTGTGTGGGAACTTGGTTTTTCCAGAGGAGGACTGCAACGTCAAGACAAATGGTTGTAATATATATTTCATATTAATATATGCAACTATCGATTGATTTCCTACATGTTTTGTAATATTACATATTCATGGCTTAATGTTTCTTGACTTGTTAAGTAGGTTGAATTGCAATTTTTCTACTATCATATTTGTTGTCTGTTGTTGTTTACTTGTTTCAGGAGCTTGAAGAAGGAAGCAAGAGATCGCTGGAGCAAGCAAGCGAGGACATCATCAAGAAGAATAAGAGGCCAAGAGGTAGGCCCTGTTGATTGATTATAACCTAAGGAAATATTCTATAGAATGTATCTGTTGTGGCTAGACACATTATCGAGATAGAGGAATTTGTTTGTGTCCGCACTTATAATTTTACTTCACCACACTGCTTGAGAGAGATAATAACTTGTTGCAGAGATGAGTAGGGAAACCCCTTAAATGGGGATAAAGGATAACCATTCTTTGAAGAAAACATGAAAATATGAAAAGTGTTTATACAAGGCAGGCATGTCCCATGCTTGTTATGATGACTAGTGATGAAATATTACAATCGAATAGGAAATGGTTCTATCCAGTCAATACTGTAGTGGTTGACATACTGATGGATGATGATGATAATTTTTGAATCCCTTAGGGGTGTTTCTTAATAAATAGATTGAATTTGGTGCCCCCATGCATAAAAAAGGTGAAGCAGTGCTTGAGTGAGGTGCTTATGGATGCCTATATCTTTGCCTTTCAGTACCTCCCTCGCATCACGATGTAAGCAAGGTTGAATGAGGTTCTTAGTGATACATGGGCCTTCAACTAAATGAAAGAACTGCAATAGTCATTAAGTATGATACCACCTTGACATGAAAACTTACGTTGGTGTTGAGTTTCAAGGGGACTGATGTCATCATTAGGAAATATTGATTCCCATTGTGCCACCCGAGGATGTCCCTTAAAGGAGGGAGTATCCAAGGTATTGCATCTATCTTGGTATATGGGTGTTAAAGTTGACAGGAAAGAAGCATCAACTGCTCGAAAAAGTTGATTCGAGAAATCAAGATATCAAATGAAAATAGACTATAATAGGATGGGTCAACAACGCATGATAACAAAAGCTAACGATATCAATGGATAAGGACAACTTGCCCGAGGTCAATGTGAAAATGGCACCAAGAAAGATTCTAATTTAATTTTCCTTTGAATTAAATTAGAAGAAAATTGTAATTCCACATCACATGACAAATTGTACGGGTTAACTAAGTTAGTTTGACTTAGTTGGTTTAGTTAATTCGAGTTTAGGGTCTAACTTGATTCATGTAGAGTGGATCCGACTTTATAGGAGCCCTGGTTGAGTTTGTTTTAAGTTGTAATTAATTCATTTAGTTTAATTGATTTAAATTCAGTTAAACTAGTTCCAACTATTGGAGGAACTAGTAGGAGGCCTAGTAGTGGAGAGAAGCTTCAGTGTTCAACTAGTTAACTAATAAATCAGCCATAAATAACTCATGCATGTATGATATACGATTTACCCAGTTGAGATTGGAGTTCAAGGAAAATGTGCTATCAGTTGTATAATCATCCAAAATTTTACAGGTGGTGCATGGAGTCAGAGTAAGGCCTATGATGTATTGTGTATTTTTGGATAAGGAATTTCCCTAATTAATAGGGGCTAATTCACAAGGAAATAGGGATGTGATAGGATAGGGTCCTGAGGATCAATTTTGGGGTATTTTAACCAATTTTTGTAAAATATTTTGTAAAGGATGTAAAGTCTCCGCGAAATATGAAAGTGGAGCGCATAACTAAGTAGGAGTCAAAGGGGCATTAGACCCTTGTTTGGGTAAGTGATAAGTAGGTTGTGAGACTTGCTCATAGGTTGTGGGCCATGGTATTGTATTGGAATTGCTATATATATTTGAGTCATTAAGAGTCTAGAAATGGTAACTAAGTCAAGGTAGAAGATTGTTTTGGCAAGTGTTAAGGTAGGAAAGCTCTGTTTCCTGTACTTAGGTGAAAGGGGAAGGCTCATGCAGTTGAGTGCACAGGAGACCTTGGTAAGTCTGCAGCTAATTGTGCAGACCTTTGTAGCTGAGTGCGCAGGGTGGAAAAGTCTGTAAATTGAATGTTGAACTTAATAAAGACTGATTATGGGAGAAATACCTTTCCTTTGAGTAGTATTCTTATTTTTTTCATGTTATGCTTTATCATCAATGATAAATTTTCTATGGAATAATGTGTAATTGTTGCGTGAATCTATTGAATCTTTAATATTTATGCATGAACTAAGTAACTACCTATTTTCACGAAGAAAATTCTTGAATCTGTTATGATTTTTGTTGAATTGGGTAGATTTGTGCGAAGGAAGATCTAGAGTTACTATTTAGTGCGCAAAAGTGGATAGATTGCTTCCCGTAGGTCTATAAAGTTTGATCGAAAACCTTCACAAAGGTCTAGAGTCCATTTTCTTAGAGTTATAGTAGTGGACCATAGAAGGATACATGTCTGTGTGAAGGTAGATCTAAGCTATGAAAGCTCAAGATCACTTATCACACAGTGTTTGGATGCAGAAACCTTGTTCTAGCATCCCCCAATATTGCTTTGGGTGAGACTGCACCTTGCACTATGTAGGTTGTTGCTGAAAGGGCTAGTAGTTAGGGTTTTGTTGGTTGGTGCAAACAACTCTAAACTTGGGTCAGACCCCCTTAAGCCAACAAATGGTTTCATTGTCAGACTGAGATCTATCTAAGAGATGTGTGATAAATGGTTTCTGATCCGAATCGGATCCATCAAAGACTGTCAAAGAACCTTGACTGTATTGGGATGAAACAACTCTCTAAAGAATCCAAAACATCAATCAAAAACACCTTGAACTAGTGGCAATGGCAGCCAGCATGGAACGGCGAGGACCTCAGTCAAAGCGCGCTGACCGAAGCCCATGCAGATTGTGTAGGAGGTCAAAGTAGCCCCTGGGAGCCCCGGATCGGGAAAAGGAGGTGATTTTTAATGTGCGATTAGCGCTAATCGCGCATCGCTGGGCGAACAAGGCCAAAGTGGAGGAAGCCCGAGCACTTGGATGCATGGAAAAATGGAGAACCGCGGGCAAGAAAGGAAAAAAAGTGCTAATCGTACAAGGTGGGACCCGCGCTCTGGAAACTGGCGGTATTGATCGGGGCACCCTCAAACGGTAAACAATTTTGGAGAAAGTGGAGCGATCCCACTCAATTATTGACGCGTGGTGGTGGAGGTGAGAGAAAACGACCATTGATCACGTGTTATCGGTCGAGCAGGTCAACTACGCAGGATGTGCATACGACGTTGGATCTGGGGGACCCAGATCGGATGGCTGAGATTGCGCCTAATGGAGGAAGCAGAATCGACGAAGGATTAAGCCGCATTTGTAAAGATTTGAGGTCTGTTTGACCACCACGGTGGAGGAAGAATGCATCCACGATGTAACTAAAAAAAACAAATCGACGAGAGGCTGGCACTGTTTAGATGGGGACACGTGGCCACTCCCTAAGCGTTCATACTAACGTCAAACAGGGAACTCCAAGCGCAGCTGTAGAAGGTGAATTGATAGAGGCGGGAGAGGAACTGAACAAGCATGAGTTCGAATGGCTAATAGCCATGAACAGATATAGAATACACAACAAAGTACGAAAGATGAAAAAAAGAAGAAAGAGAGACCAGAATCCTGAGAGGAGGACGGAATACACAGAGAAAGAAGACAATGAAGCAAAAGCAGAAAGAGACAGAGGGCCGAGCTAACCAGTGGCAGCATCGATCTTCAGAGCTTGAAGATTCAAGCCATCCCATAGAGGAATCTATCTGGGCCGAGCATCATATTTGGCTCTGTCCATTGTAGACCTAAAGGTCAAAGAGTTGGTAGGAGGAAGAAGAGTTTGTGCATTCCAATGGCCTGGGAAATCCACGAAGCACCCTGCCAAGCAAATTTGCTTCAAGAGAACTCACAAATGAGTCCCTACATTGTAATTCTGTGCTCAAAGGCAATAAAACAAGGCCACCATTGAAAGTTAGACCAGAGACGTAGCCCTAGAGAATAGGGTGAAATCCTTATTAAAATTGCTTGTGTCTTTGTGTTTGCTTACTACATTTCTCTGTTTTCTTTCCATTTAAATGTCTGTGTATTGGCAATCTGATCGATCTGTTTCTTAAATAACACAGAACACACATCAACACATGAGTCTATATTACCTTTTGTTTAATAAACTTTAAATTGGTGTCACTCATAGGGTGATCATCAGATCAAGTGGTATTAGAGCAGTAGGTTGTAAGGTTAGACAAGCTTGCGTTGGTTTAGCTATGAATGCTCACTAGATCAAAGCTCAAATTAGGAGAAGGAGAGTAGGTGGAAACTAATCCTAAAGTTGGGAGAGTCTATCCTTGGAAGACAATGTCAGAGGAAGGTTCTATGGGGCTAGACCCTCCATTTATAGAAATTTTCTTAGCTATAAAGTCTATGGTAGAAGAAATGTATAGGGACTTTAGAAAGCATAAGGATGAAGATTCATCAGGTTCTAAACAAGATAAAGAAAAATATGAGTTTCATTCCCATGACCACTCAAAAGGAAAGGGGAAAGAGGAAAGCTTTCTCACACCTCCTAATAGCCTTGTGCATAATAAGAAAGCATTTTTTATTAAGTTAGATGTTAAATTTGATTTTCCTATATATGATGGAGAGCTAAATGCTGAAAAGTTGGACAATTGGATTAGATACATTGATGTATATTGCAGGGTACAAAACATAGACTTGGACAAAAGTAAGATTCAGCTGGCAAGCCTACGCCGAGGAGGCACTGCCTTGGTTTGGTGGGAAGGCATAACCCAAGATGATATAAAGAAGCATGGTAAGACCATCTCTGTCTGGAGTGAATTTGTTGCTACAATAAAAAAGCAGTTCTATCCATTGGCCTACATGCAACAAGCCATGATGAGTTGGCAAACTCTCGGGTAGTTGAAAGGGCAAAGTGTACAAGGGTATTCAAGAATTCAGAAAGAGAGCATTGATGTTGGGTATCTCATTAGACTCACCAGAAACTCTTTTGAAGTACATTGGTGGTCTACATAGCTACATGAGCATACCATCCTCATGTTATCCCACTAGTATAGATGAGGTATCTGTACAAGCTACTCATCTAGAAGTTAGAGGAAAGAATGGAAATCCAAAAGTTGGGGGACCATCCCAACCCACTGTAAGCAAGAGCAAGGAGAAAAGAAAGCAGAAGTGAAAAGCAAGGAAGGCTAACACTGCACAGAAAAGCAAATCTTCTTGCACTCTCTGTAAAAAGGATGGGCATGATGATGAGCATTGTTGGATTCTGCATCCAGAGCTGAGACCTAAGAAGTCTGAGGGCAAGAAGAAGAAGACTGCTGCAACTATTCAGAAAGATTTGGGGTCAGACTCAGGAGATGACACAATCATTACAGCCACAAGTATAAAAGGTTGTCTGCTTTAGAGAATGCTGAAATCAAGAAGCAGGTGCAGGAGCTACTCGAGAAAGGGTTCATTATGCCTAGCACATAACCATGTGGGTCACCGATCGTTTTGGTGAGAAAGAAAGATGGCTCCTGGAGAATGTGCATTGACTACCGAGCACTGAATAGGATAACAATAAAAAATCGTTAACCCCTTCCTCGCATAGATGATATTTTAGATCAATTGAAGGAAGTTGTTTATTTCACCAAGCTGGATTTGCACAGTGGATACCATCAGGTCAGAGTTACAGAGCAAGATGCATGGAAGACTGCTTTCAAAACAAAGAAGGGATAGTATGAATGGCTGGTTATGCCTTTTGGCCTAACTAATGCTCCTGCTACTTTCATGAGATTAATGAATGATGTACTCAGACCTTTTCTTGATGATTTTTTTATTATGTATCTCAATGACATTCTGATTTTTAGTAAAACGTGGGAAGAACATTTAAGGCATGTTAAGCAGACATTAGATGTTTTGAAAAGAGAAAAAGTTTATGTTAAACTCTCCAAATGTGAATTTGGCAAAACCTCTCTAAATTATTTGGGTCACATAGTAGGGGGAGGTGAATTGAAAATAGATCCCTCTAAAGTGGCAGGCATTGTAAACTGGCCTAAACCCAAGTCTGCTACAAAAGTGAGAAGCTTCTTAGGAGAAACACAATATTGGAGGAAGTTCATTTCAAATTTTTCCTCAATTGTAGCTCCCTTACATGCCTTGACAGGATTGAACAAGGTGTTTTAGTGGGGAGGCAAATAGCAAAAAGCCTTCGACACCTTGAAAGAAAAGATTAGTATAGCACCAGTACTAGCACTGCCAGATCTACAAAGACCATTTGAGATCCAAACTGATGCTAGTGACTATGCCTTGGGAGCAGTGTTGACACAACACGGTAAACCCATATGTTATCATTCTGAGACTTTTAATCCTGCAGTAGTTAACTATCCTACAT
>APFE031634476.1:2130-15188 GCA_000404065.3 Pinus taeda
ATAATGTTAATTATTAATTAAATAATAAAACATAATTAATTAAGGTAGATTAATTAAATTAACGAATATAAATAAAGTTTATATATATAGAATGATCCATATTAATTAAAGTTAAGAAATTAATTAGGGTTATATTAATTAGATAGGATTAAAAGTCAAATAATAAAAATATAAAAAATAAAAGACAAGTCAAAGCTTAAAAAACTCTACTCACTAATGTTTTTAGCCCACGAAAATTTAAGAGAAATAAATCGGTGGTAAAATTGAGGACCCCCTTCCTTAAATGTCCGTAGGTAGACCGAATTAATTTTAGCCATAGATTTATACATTGGGATTGGGAATAATATTAGAATTGAAATTTTATATTTTAATAAATAATAATAGCGATTAGTTTAATAGCTTTAATAATTTGTAATCAATAAAATCAAAAACACTGAACTAAAATAAACAAAAAAATAAAATTAATAATACATATAATGTATTTGACTCTTATACTCTAACAATGGACATGATTTTAGCATATGAAGAAGGAGGAAGATCACCAATCAATCTTATCCATATTTTGAGGCAAAGAATTTCAAACAGCTCTAAATTTCCTGTAGTTATTCAGAGATTGTTTTTATTTTTAGTATATTGTTAAAATTTTAAACCTGAAAGCTTGTAATAGATTCAGAAATTGTAATATCTTTGTATTATTTGATTTTCGTTGTAAAAGGGATGGGATTTTGATGCCAAAACCCTTATATTTATTTGTAAATTTTCCTGTACAAAGTATTAATATTGAAGGTTTTTTGCTTCAATTTTATGACAGAATTTGTTCACATGTTAGTGCTTCCAGTATTACATATATTTTTCTGCATGTGTTTAAGGTTGTATAAGACATTGGGCAAGGCTAGGTTGAGCATTATCCTCCTTGACAACCTACTGCAGTGTTATGTTCTTTACTGATTAGATCATGGTGACAATTTGTCACTGTTGATCCCTCTAAATAAATAAATTGATGCTTTTATACAAATTCTTAAATGTATTGTTGTTTGTTGTAGAGATCCTTCTACACATTTATGTTCTTAGTTAGATAATTACACATCCATGAAGGATATTTAATTGTTTAATTTCTCCTCCATTCCTCCATCAAAACCTTTCAAGCCATGTTTTTTTATCATAGCTAAATGTTGGCACTTTAATCAGACCTCTGCAAGAGAGGGCTTTGTTTGTGAGCAGGGATTTGTGACTCATCAACAACCACCTATACAAAAAATCCTAGATCTGGTCATTGTGCTTCATAATTTTTTCTCCAGTGAAAATGAAAACAAAAAGCCTCGTAATATTGAGGAAAATCCCTCTGGTTCGAGGGCTAGCTTGAACGTAAGTTGGTTGAGTTGGTTTTTTAGTGTAGATTCGCAGCCAAGAACTGCCTTCAAGAAACATTGCAACATGATGCATTAATACAATTGGTTGAGGAGGTTGAGGGAAGTGCTCTTAAAGGGAAGGGCACCCCTTGTGGAGAGCTAGAACTATATCCTCGAGCTTTCTTCATGCACTTGTAATATGTGATTTGAGGACAATGGTGTGTAGTAACCAAACTCAACACACAACAAATGAGGATAATTGATCATTGGGTTTTTATTCTTTCCATGTTTTCATATGTTATTGTTTGGATTCTGAGATTGGATTTTGGCATTCTAGTTTTGTTTCAAGGAGTTGTCCCCCTATCCTTGTATTTCCTTCTAATTTAATTTTCCATTTGTTGATTTATAAGGCTTGAGTACATTTAAAAACTTAAAGGATTTAACTTGTTGAGTTTGGGAGGAGGAGGAGGAGGTGGAACTTGAGAAGGCCCTAGCATGCCCAGTGGGGGAATGGTTGTCCTATTGGTTACAAAATGGTCTCCCCTACTTCTAAGAAGGGTAAGATGACACTAGGAGGTATTGGAGGCATGAGCTACTGCACCACCATAATGGTTTCCATAATGACTAGCACCATAAGATGAAGGGGGAGATCCATAATGGTTACCATAAGGGTTGATACCACATTAAATTGAGGAGGCACCAACTAAGTTGAGCTGGTTTAAATATCTCAATTATGTCATTAGTAGAGTGAGAGGTCCCAAGTTTCTTACGCTCAAAAGGTTGATGAAGAGGGGCATTTGGGATATTATTGTGTAGTTATTCGAATTGGGTATGTATCAATTTGAATTGTTCCACTTTTGAAATGACATCGTATTTTGTCTATGGCATAGTGGTAGCTACACCCTTTGCGATCAAAGACAATAGTGATTTAAGAAAATAGTTTAAAAAGAGATTATAATGGACTTGAATCTTACATAAGCTACAACTCTTGTGTCACTTGTGGATGTGATCTATGAAGTGGATGGATGCCACTTGTCTGAAATCCAAAAGAACTTCCAATCCTAGGTAATGATGAACTCAGAGATATAAATGTAATTTGAAGTCATTTGCGGGTTATGAAAATGTGGGTTGAGTACTCATATATTTGTCAACATATTTCTTGGAATTTTGTCTAGTCAAGGTTCTTTGAAAGAGTCTTAATCGAATGGATTCCTCAATTATGTTATTGGACGAACATCACTAGTGGAAATCCATGACATTGTTTTTATGATTCTCATCAGGTTTACCTTCAAATTTAGGAATATTATAAGGTAACTTGGTCAACATGATTAACCAAGTGGTAACATGCGATATGGGATTATAAGTCAAACCATGAAGCTGAATAAATTCAGTGATGCCATGAACAGAAAATATATGTTTTGGTTATAGGTTTGTATTTTATATATTCCTAGTTGTGTTAGGATTTGGTATGTCTTAGAAATTAAATTATATTGGGTACTCTATTGAGTATTGGTACTAGGAATACCTAACAAGGATGATTTGAGTAAGGTTGATCCTAAAATAGTGGCACTCAGAGGTGAATGTGAGGAAGAATTGGTAGGAGGTCTACCAAGAGTAGAATGACAAGGTCCTAGAATATATCGTATGTTATTTGACTTTATGGTGAGATGTGTGGTGAGAGGGAATAACTACAAAAGTGTTTAACAATATAGAGTAATGAAAGGAAATAAGTATAAATTTCCCATAATATTTTGTTATAACAGTGTAATATGTTTAATTTGTTTTAATAGAAAGGTTTTTTTACGCAATGTCAATACAAAAAAATAAAAATAAGTCTTAAAATACCTAACTTCCTTCCTCTTAGTTTCTAACTAGAGCTTCTTCAATAATGGGACATGGATCCATTGGAAGAAACTAGTGGATGTGTGAAAAGAGGGTTATAATGAGGGATATTGGGGAGATGTTCTAGAAGAGTTGGCAATTTTTCCCAACAATCCTACAAAATCCCCTCTAGGTGCAATCACATTCCACGACAAACAAGTATAAAGTATGTATGCTATGATACGGTCATGAGGTTATATTCACCTACTACAGGTAGAAAATCTCATCTTTCGGGTGTGAACCATTGATCCAAAACCCTGACCAAGAGTTGGGAGACCTAAGGAGGTTTGTAAAATCACAGGTCTACACCTTACCCCCCTCATAGGTTTCTTCATGATGATGTATTTTTTACACTAGAAGATGAATAATTTAAGTACTCTAAAAGATAAATTATATGTTTCAAATGTAGAATGACAGAGGCAATTTATATGGATGCCTACTCCAAAATTCCTAAAATAACTATAATTTTATTTTGTGTCCTTGTGATGGAGGATTTTAGTCGGTTAACTTAGAGTTTCTTTTAAATAGTTTGTAACTAGGGTGTTGGCCCTATTATGTTTACTTTGGGTGTGAATATCTGGTTAATGTGAGAATTCACACAAGTGTAGAATTGTCACATGTGGACACTTTATGGTCTTTACAATTCCCCTAATTAAACTATGAGTTAGCAACCAAGCACCAAAAATGAAAGTGTGGAAAATAAAGCCTAAAATGAAAAGATGTGGATATAATGAATCCATACTTCCATTATGTTGTAGCGGCTACAACCACCCTCCCAAATTTTGCCTTAGCTTCGTTTTGGAGCCTCCCTAGCCACCATCCTAGCAGCATGTCTTGCACTATCAAGTACATAGTCTTCATTAGCTTTTCAGCAGCTTGCCAGCCTATACATGATATTCTGCTTCACTCCCCTCACAAGCTGATATTTCGGACTTAAGCTAGTTTCTTGTTGAGAAGCTCCCTCAAAAAATTGTGCAATTCGGGCGGCAAAATTAGCCTTCCCTCTAGAAAATGTGCAAATCTGTTGGGCAGTCTGCTGGGCTTAGAAATTGTGCAATGCATTCAGACAATCTTCCTTGGGAAAATTGTGCAATCTAGCCCAGCACTGCAGCTCAGCCCAGAAATTGTGAAAATAAGTTGGGCAGACTGCTCAGCTCCAAAGTTGTGTAGAGCAGTCACAAAGGTTTCCTTGGAAAAACTGCGCAATCTGGCCCAGCACTGAAGCTCAACCTAGAAATTACACAATTATGGGCAAATGTCACCCGCTCCTCCCAAAAATTGCGCAATTCTGGGAAGCAGTCACCTACTCCTCCCAGAAATGTCTCAATCCCTCTTGGACAGCCAACCCAGTTCCTCTTATAAATTGTGCAAATCCATCTCTCAGTCAAGCAGGTTGTTGAGTGTGCCTTCAGGTTGACCCGTTCCCTCAGGGACCGATCAAAACTAATTTTAATGCATGGGCTTCCCTTCCCGAAATGGAAAAAGGTAGCATGCAAAAGGCATCCCTAGATCTAGGGATATATTCTTAGTAGATGGAGGTGACATGCTGTGATGCCCCGGAAAAAAATGTAAATATTTAATTTTTACTGTGGTAAAAGACAGAACTAAATATGACATTGCTATTTGTTTGAAATTTAATAAGTCTGGTTATTATTTGTTTTTATAGAATGTCTCTGGGAATAATACGGGAACTTTTGAGAGGCAGTTGCTGAGATGGCAACCCTAACTGCCTCCCCTAACCGAAAGGCTTCTGAAGAAAAGGAAGTGGGGAGAGGCAAAAATATACGCTGTAGTGACAGGCAGAGAAAGAAAAAGAAGAGGCTAATTCTGGTGATGACCAGATAGCCAAGCACGATGTGCAAGCGTTTTTGTTGTGGATAGTGATCCTGCAAGACAGCTAGGGGGGAGATTCTGGTCCTGAAGGATGAATCTCGTGGTTGGGTGGTGAAGAAACAACAGTGTACCAGGTGAACCTCTGAGGAGTCTTTACCGCTGGAGAGACAAGGTAAGTAAATCAAATCACCCGGATAATCTGTTAGTTTTCTTTCTGCGAATTGTTAAAATTGAAAAGTAGAGCTACGGTTCATTTCTCTGTTACCCGAATAATCTGTTAACTTTTCCTTTCTGCGATTTGTTCAGAATAGGGAAGTAAAGTTACCATTTAGGTCTCTGTGGTTATCAGGGTATTGAAAGATGTAAGAATGTTTATTTATCTGTTTCTAAAACAAGGCAAGATGATCAGGGAATATTTTTTGGGTAAAGGTAGCCCTGAACGAAACTGAGGAATAGGAGCTGAGACTACGGTCTAGACCAATCATCATGTGGTTACAGCAACCAAATGGAGATTAATTCATAGCTAAATTATTTTGTAAAAAGAAAGAAAAGATCACAATGAGAATATCGGATTAGCTGAGTGAGACTGAAACAAAGTCCGTAATATTATGTTCCTGTAGATTTGCATGTTAAAACGGAAAAGAGAACCATACGCTCTAACAAAAAAAAAAAATCTGGAAGTAACTGTAAGTTCGGCCAGGGTCCTTAAACCCTAGGTCACATCAGGATTCCTATACAATACAATTCTTTTAATAGAAAATATAGGACAAATAGTTAGTTGTGATACATGAAGTGCTAAAGAGCATGCCATTATAACGGTGGTGCCAGACAAATGAACCGATCCTCTAGAGAACCCCTTTCCACATGGGTGTGGAAAGAAACCCTGAGAGGGTTGGCAACCAACAAACTACATCAACTTACAGGTGGACAGAGTTTTACTCGCCGCAGCATTGAGGTGAATTGAAAGAACAACATTTTAAACGAAATACCCAGATGATCAAATGGATGAATGACTTCATGAACGGAAATTCCGATGACATCTCGACAAGTTCAGGTTTTACTCCTCAATATAGGACATGAATAAACAAAATCCTACATTTTAAGACAGCGTAGGAATAGAAATTTAACGCAAACCAAGTGGCTTGGAGTGTCACATTTAAGCAGTAATTCAACAAGAGTACCATCTGAACCTCACTCAAACTAGATAACTAAAGCCCAAACCATTCATGGAGACAACCACAAGTATTCAGTTCTCGCCGTGTGGTATGGGAGTCTTTAAAAAAAATATACATACATACTGATGTCTTTAAACAAAATATACATACATACATGTGTCAATACGTGAGAAGTTATTGTATCGAACAAGACAGAAATTACATCTCATAACCAGAGCAATGTTCAGGGTGACCCCAGATAACTTATATAACATTACAGCGAATACAACAGATTGTTTTAAATTACACCAAAGATAGTCTGAGGCGACTCAAGCCCAGGCCTATGTCAAGGGACAAGCTTCAGGCTGGGAAGCCTGCGGCCTAAACCCCCAAATGTCAAAACAAAACCGCAGGGGAGTTCCCTTCCCAAGCGTCAAAGAAAAACCGTAGGGGATTTCCATTCCAGGTACACCAGAAACCCTCACTGGAAATTAATAAACATTATAGAGTAAATGGAACAGACTATAAACTTTGGAACAACCGAGCAATGTGCATTTGAGCACTCCGCAAACAACTTGTGCCAGGGCCTTCGAGACTTACCCCGTGAACCACGCTGGTGGTAGGCAATGTGGGTAGTTGTGGCCACTCCGCAACGTGAACCAGTAGTCTTCAACCGAGCCCATTCTCTTCCGTTCGGTTTGCATGCATTAAAACAAAGAATCTGTTACTGTCTGCGTAAACATTATCATTACACAAAACAAAACAGAAAATAGGAACAAATAACACCTGTAGAAACTTACAGAATGACATAAATTGGCGAAAGGTGGAGCAAACCAGCTCTTACTCTCAATCCATGGTCTGCAAACACAGAATTATAGGCAGGCTGGGCACGGCAGAAAGCGGCGCAAAGTTGAGACGAGTGCCAAGGCATAATGGTGAGAATGAGCCCCATTGTCTGGGTGAACGAATGTACAAACCCCAGACCAGCGCTCAACCCTTGGATCCGCCACCTGCAACTGATGCCATCGATGACTAGAGGAGACTGAGGTGCACATTCGCCCATGGTACGCCTGCTCTTGCCACGCCACCATGACAGAGCGGAAAGTAAATAGCAGGCCAAGTGGAAAGCGCAAACGGAATTTGGTAGCCGGAAGAGTACAAGCATATAGTGATGGGATACCAAAGCAATAAAGGCGAGGGACAGTCTCACTAATGGATGATTAAGTGCGAATGACAGTCTTTCACCGGAAAAGTTTCCGAATACTGACCCTTGCCACCGGGAGACAAAATACAATGGTGAATAAAATACATGGAACATTCCAGATGACAGCACCATGCCATAGATTAAATATGCACGTAAATTGTTTTTTACATGTAACCATAAGGGGATTGTGATAGGTTGTATCAGAGCCAAGTTACCAAAACTGTGGCCTTTGGGGACTGACCAATTAAAATTGATAGACAGATAGAGCATATATGATTTATTTCCATCTCTGATGCGCAGTTCAAGTAAAATCTAGCAGACTAACAATTAAAAAAAAAAAAACAAACACAGTTAATGCGCTGACCTTTGTGTTTGTCCTGTTGTTTTCTTTTGTTAAGTACAGGAACAGAGTACTGAAAGTATGCGAAGAACAGATAGTGCGTCATGCAGGTTTGTGACGGTTCAGGGACCCGCAACTGGTCCTGAGACTAACCCCGAGCTACGGGTACAGCTCAGAGAGGAGGCTCGCAATACCAACATGGCCATTCTGGAGACAGTAGAGGAGTTGAAAAATGAGATGGCCTGGTTAGGAGATGATAACGCACGGTTAACGATGGAACAGGAGAGGATTATAAATAGCTTGTCCGATAGACAGAAATAGCTGCCAGTAAACCCCAGTGTGGAGCACCAAAGAATGTCGGAAGAACAGAATCATCACACCGAAGCTGAGGAGTCGGAAGGAAGGGAAGAACGATATGATAATGCATCTGAACAGCAGACATCAAAAAGGAAACGGGTAGAGCTCCAAGGAGAATTTTGTAAGATCAAACCACCCACACTTTGATGGAGAACAAGAGGAAGACGCTGAGGCGTGGTTGATAAATATGAACAAATACTTTCAGCTATACGAATACGATCACAACCTGAAGGCACGACTGGCCATTTTCCAATTACAAGGAAAAGCCACCCTATGGTGGGAGGAGGTTAAGATCGTAAGAGGAGTGAGCGAACATACCATAACTTGGGAGAAATTTCAACGGTACTTTAAGGAGAGATACCTAACCGAGCGCTTTTATTACGAAAAGGCAAGAGAATTCCATGACCTACGACTAGGACAGCAAACTATGGACGAATTTATCACTCGTTTTACTTCATTACTTCGTTATGTGCCGTATATTAGACAAGAAAAAGCTAAAGTGCAGAGGTTCGTTAGTAGTTTACCTTTGAATATGCAGGAAAGGATTGAATTCGACAACCCAAAGACAATGGACGTAGCAATTCGTAAATCCAGAATTTGTTACCAGCAGAGTAAACAGAAGGGGGAAGTTTCCGGTAGAAGATGGAATGACAAGAAGGGTAATAAGCTGGCTGGAAACAGTAAGGGAAATCGTGGTGGCAGTAACAAGGGTTTTGGTAAAGGGCAAGGCAGTAGAAATATGTAGAAAAATTCACTCAGGCCCAAGCCAACCAATGAATCCAGAATCAGCGAACAACCTGTAAAGTTGGACAATGAAGGGGCAGCAGGGCCTCCTGTGCAGTGTTGGGGTTGCGGTGGGCCACACTATGTTAAAAACTATCCTCAGCGAAAAGGGACCGAACAGGTTTCCCAGATTCAGGAAGCATCAATAGTTGGCGATATAGGACGAAGTTTACCATGAATTAATGCGGCCCTGGAGGATCGTCAGGCAGAATACCAACCAACCATGGTGGAATTCGAAGGTAAAATTTCAGACCTTACTGTACCTGTTTTAATTGATCCTGGAGCCACATTAAGTTATATTAGTCCTAAGGTGGTAGAGCATTGTAAATTGCAACCTGTTAAATTCAGGAGTCCATGGAGAGTACAGCTAGCTACAGGGGCCAAGAGGCGCGTACTTGAAAAAGTCAATAATTGTCCTTTGAAAATAGCAGGGCAACCAGTGATGGAAAATTTAAATGTGCTTCCCCTCGGCTCGTATGATGTTCTCATCAGTATGGACTGGTTAGAAAAACACTGGTCCTTAGTCAACTGCAAATCAAAGACTATTTATTATAGAGATGAACTTGGAACACAGCAAGAGTTGCAAGGGATCAAGCGACCAGTACAAGTTCGGCCAATAACTGCTACCCAGTTAGCAAGATGCATCAGGGAGGGGTGCCAGATCTATTCCATCCAGGTGGGCTATGCTGACTCAAAAGATAAAACAGCTACATTGGACAACATTCCTGTGATACAAGAATTTGTTGATGTGTTTCCAGAGGATATTCCCGGACTACCACCTAAGAGGGACATAGACTTTACTATTGAATTGATACTAGGGGTAGCTCCAGTATCCCGAGCACCCTACAAAATGAGTATACCTGAGTTGACAAAGTTGAAAATGCAGTTATAAGAACTGCTAGACAAAAATTATATTCATCCAAGTGTGTCTCCTTAGGGAGCTCTGGTATTTTTCGTTGGGAAAAAGGACGGGACCCTCCGCATGTGTATAGATTATCGTGAGCTGAACAAACTGGCAATCAAGAATAAGTATCCTCTACCCTGAATTGATGAACTTTTCGACCAAGTGAAAGGTGCAACAGTGTTTTCCAAGATCGACTTGCGATCAGGGTATCACCAAGTCAGGATTAAGGAGGAGGACATGGCTAAAACTGCTTTCAGAACAAGGTATGGGCATTATGAATTCGTGGTGCTACCTTTTGGGTTAACTAACGCCCCCGCAACTTTTATGTGCCTAGTGAACAACATATTTCATCAATATTTGGATAGATTTGTGTTGATATTCATTGATGACATACTAATATATTCTCGCACTATGGAAGAGCATAAGGAGCACCTCATAATAGTGTTGCAAACCCTCCGAACACACCAGTTATATGCCAAGTTCAGCAAATGCGATTTCTTCAAGGAAGAAATACAATATCTGGGCCATATAATCACAAAGGAAGGGATTGTGGTAGATCCCGAAAATATAAAAACCATACTAGAATGGCCCATACCGAAAGATGTGGCAGACATCAAGTCCTTCATGGGATTAACCAGTTATTACAGGCGATTTGTAGGAGGATTCTCAAGAATAGCATATCCTATTACTTCCTTGCAGAAAAAAGGAAGAGCTTTCCGATGGACCCCGGAATGCCAAAGAAGTTTTGAGCAGCTTAAACACTTGCTCACCACCGCACCCATTCTGAGCATAGATGATCCTAATAAGGACTATGTGGTGTGCACTTACGCAAGTAAGAAAGGTGTAGGAGGCGTGTTGATTCAAGAAGGGAAGGTAATTGCTTACGAGTCAAGGAAGCTAAAAGAACATGAGCAGAATTATTCAGCTTATGAATTAGAATTGGCCGCCGTCATACACGCCTTAAAGATGTGGCGGCATTACCTTAGGGGGAGGAAATTTTTATTATTGACAGACCACCATAGTCTGGCCAATTATTTTAACCAGCCTACCTTAAATGTCAGGCAAGCACGGTGGGTGGATTTCCTAAGTGGTTTTGATTTTGAAATCAAGCATTTGAAAGGGAGAGAGAACCGAGTGGCGGATGCCCTAAGTCGGAAGTTACAATGTTTATATGAAATTTCCTGTAGCAAATGGAATAGCTCCTTCGACGAGATGATCAAAAAAGCAGCAGAACAAGATACCGTTTATCAGCAAATAAAACAGCAGGGACAGAAGCCAATCAACAAGAGTATGCGGTGGACGATACTGGAATGATGTATTACAGGAAAACGCTATATGTGCCCAATCAAAACAGCATTAAAAACTTGATTTTGGATGAATTTCACAAAAGTGATTATGCTAGACATCCCGGATACCAGAAGATGATCACTACACTTCAAAAGGAATATTACTGGCCAGGTATGAAAAGAGATGTGGAGTATTTGGCACGCTGTTCAGAATGTCAACAAATTAAGATAGAGCATCAACACCCTGTGGGGTTGTTACAACCATTACCCAAATGGAAGTGGGAAACCATTTCTATGGACTTCATAACTGGTTTACCCAAGACAAGGAAAAATAACGACTCCATCATGGTAGTGGTGGACAAGTTAAGTAAATCAGCACATTTCATACCTGTACAGTCCACTTATAGAGCGGTATAGATCGCCCATATTTTTATGCAGAACATATTTAAGTTGCATGGGCTACCAAAAACAATAATTTCAGACCATGATGTTAAATTTACATTAGTCTTTTGGAAAACATTGTTTACAGAGTTAGGGACACAGCGGAATTTTAGTACAACGTACCACCCTCAGACTGACGGGCAAATAGAGCGAGTGAACCAGGTGGTGGAAGACATGCCAAGGGCATATGTAATGCAGCAACCAACCAAGTGGGAGGATTACCTGCACTTGGTCGAGTTTTTGTATAACAATGGTTATCATACATCACTGCAGATGAGCCCGTTTGAGGTTTTGTATGGGCGGAAGTGTCGCACACCCTCAAGTTGGGGTGGACCAGAAGACAAACTGATGTTAGGGCCTCAAATGCTTAAAGAGATGGAGGACATGGTCAAGAGGGTGCACTCCAATTTAAAAGCAGCTCAGGACAGGCAAAAGAGCTTCGCTGACTGGAAAAGAAGATTCAAGGAGTACCAAGTCGGTGACCATGTGTATGTAAGAATACAAGCAAAGAAGAGTACGCTACAATGGAACGGTTGCACTAAGATGGCGCCTTGATTTTGTGGACCATTTCAAGTCTTAGAAAGGATTGGGCCAGTAGCCTACAAGCTCGCCTTGCCAAGTCATATACGATTCCATAATGTTTTCCATGTTTCTGTATTGAAAAAATATGTTTATGATCCTAAACATGTTATCAGATGGCAGGATATACAGGTGAGAAGTGTCTCTGGTATATCAGTTGAAGTGTTTTACTTTTAAAAGAAAACTGATTTAGGATGTTGCATGTTGCAGGTCAAACCGGAAGGAGAAATCTTGGTCGAACCGTTGAACATCGTTGACCGGAGAGAAGTCATGTTGCAGAAGTGAGCTATTACCCAAGTTAAAGTGCAGTGGCAGCACTTTGGGCCTGATGAGCCCACCTGGGAAGAAGAAGAGCTTATGAAACGAGCTTACCCAGGGCTATTTAGGGTCGAACGAAATCGGGACGATGTCCAATTTCAGGAGGGGGAGATGTGATGCCCCGGAAAAAAATGTAAATATTTAATTTTTACTGTGTTAAAAGACATAACTAAATATGACATTGCTACTTGTTTGAAATTTAATAAGTCTGGTTATTATTTGTTTTTATAAAATGTCTCTGGGAATAATACGAGAACTTCATAGGAGGAAGTTGGAAAGAAGCAGTTGCTGAGATGGCAACCCTAACTGCCTCCCCTAACTGAAAGACTTCTGAAGAGAAGGAAGTGGGGAGAGGCAAAAATCTGCGCTGCAGTGACAGGCAGAGAAAGAAAAAGAAGAGGCTAAGTCTGGTGATGACCAGATAGCCAAGCACGATGTGCAAGCGTTCTTGCTACGGATAGTGATCCTGCAAGACAACTAGGGGGGAGATTCTGGTCCTGAAGGAAGAATCTCGTGGTTGGGTGGTCAAGAAACAACAATGTACCAGGTGAACCTTTGAGGAGTCTTTACCACTGGAGAGACCAGGTAAGTAAAGCAAATCACCCAGATGATCTGTTAGTTTTCTTTCT
>APFE031634485.1:3833-18334 GCA_000404065.3 Pinus taeda
GAAAAATGGGGCACACATGTGTGAAAATAAAGCTATAATTGTGAGATTTGTCTGAGGGAACTTCACCAAATAAAGAGGAGGCTCCTAATATGTAGCCAAACACAACAATCAATTGAAATTCAAGTTGTTTAACATTTATGAATATCAAGTTGTCATCCTAAGATATAGCTGAGGAAGTTTTCACAAATAAAGATGACAACATAAGATGTGGCCAACAACATCAATCACTTCAAAAGATTGTTAGAGATGCTAGCACCTGTTGAGGCACCAATTCAAAATGTACATGCAGTCATCGCCTTGCTTGCATTACTAGCCTAATCTTTTGATAGTCTGGTCACTTCATTTGACATAGAGCCCATATCACCATAATAATGCAAGAGAAGACATGAAAGAAATATTCAAGGTTGATAACAAAAAACACAGTTTTCTTTCAGCAAGTAGGAACAAGAAGTTCGAGAAAAAGGTTGTTGATCTGACACAAAAATGAGATTTGCTTGCAATTATATTTTTTGTTGCTAAAATAGCCAGGTATAATTCATTTATTGCATAAAGAAATGGCACCACACCAAAGGAGCATTGGAAAATGTTTTCAGGTGAAAAGGAGAATAAAGCAAATGTGGCAACATACTTCAGGTAGTCTGAGCCTACTACTTACATCAATGCTCCACTGGTTGGTGCCCTTGCATTTTTCCGTGGTCATCCTTCCTAGCAAGCATGTGAAAATTAATGTGCACCAAATTCCTCTCACAGAATTGAATATATTTGTACTCAAAATCTCACCCCAATGAAACGCCCAAATAAACTATGCACCTGGCAAAGTGCACAGGCAGGCCCAGTGGATGTAGGAAGCTTGCAATGCTGGTGGTTTAGGATTATCTGATTTTCATGGCCTCCATGGCTAAGTGGGTAGTACGCAATCAAGCACATTGGATGCAGGAGCTTGAGTTTGCAATTGCAATGGCGGTGGTTTATTGTATTTTTTTCGACTAAAAAAATTGTGTTTGGAGCAGTTTTCAGATATATATAATTTTGCTTGAGATTGGACCGTGTTTGGAGCAATTTTCAGATATATATAATTTTGTTTGGGATTAGACCTCCCTACTTAACTATTAACCATTAAACCACGTCCTAAAAACTATTGAAGATGTCTGAATGGCTAAGTGGTTCGTTATAAATCTAGTAACTGATTATGATGCAATGGTAAAACACCTTCATCATCGCTCGAACCTGCGCCCAAATGGAGACCTTGAATGTATCTGTTTCGCCAGACACTGGGAGCTGCCAATGCAGACAATTTATAGCAGCACGGGGTGGGATTCGTATGCATGGGCCTTCCGGGTGCCTGCCAAAATGGTGGATGTCATTGTTCACAGAGTATAATTTACCTTACGCCTAGGGCACAGCCTGCCGGGATTCAGCACCGCGAGCAGACCTACGTGGTGAGCAAGCACCGTGAACAGGAGAAATGAATGCTCAAGAGGACCTGTTCCGGTTGTGCGAATGGAGCAAATGAATGTTTGGCGCGATGGATCGTTTGAAATTACGCGAGTGTTGGTTGCGAGCACAGCGGGTGCCAGCTCGGAGGTGGTGGGGCAAAGAAGCGTTAATTAGTGTTATATGTTATCGATTGCTTTACATATTGTTATATGTTATCAATTGCTTTACATAGTGTTATATGTTATCTATTGCCTTACGGCGTTTTCTTTGCAACCTCTGGTGCAAATGCTAGTTTTAGTTACAACAGGATTAAATGAACATAAAAAATAACACTTATCTGGTAAAAATTATCGATTGTCTACGAATCTCAAATCTTCCTCCCAACCATAGACCACATTTCTTATATTCTTTGAGTAATGGGTCTCCCTTGAGCTAGGGCTTTAACTCCATTAGAAACGGCTTACCCAAAGCCAAGTACATAGTAGTACCACACATAATTCAGTCAAGGTGCCAAACATAATAGCTTACAACCAACAAGCTCACATCCCCCATCAACCCCACAACCCAAGTAATCCACCCCCTTATCTACACCAATAGTCTGATTTGTGCCACAAAGTCCACGGTATCCTTCTAGGCCAACCAAGGATGTTCCCAACCCCTATGGTTTCCAAAAGTTCTTGCTACCTCATGGGTCTCCACCTCAGGGGTTTCCAGGTACCCCTCTAACCTCACAATAGAGAACCTATCCCCTTTCTTCCATGTCACAAGGTCATCCCCTATGTTCCCATCTAGGATGGTCTAATCATCCTTCCCATTATGCAATGATGTAAAAAAGAAATGTGTTCCATAACATTAACTCCTTCACTTTTATGTGGATGTCACTCTCTTGACATATGGCACCTTTTAAAGTCACTTTATGGACTTAACTTAGAAAATGTGCACTTTTAATAGTTATTAAGCCTCACAAAACCCTTTTCACACCCATGGAGTATTAGCAATGATGGTCCACAACAATGATGTATTTTATTAATGCGCATGTAATTTTGATTTACAAAACTAGATCCTTTGGCCTAAAAACATATAACACATGCACACGAGTGCATCAGCGCCAAAAGTAGTCATTTGGTCATTAACCTAATTAATATGTATCGACTCACTAGCCTAAGTTTCATATGTGCATATTTATTTACAATTTGGAGGGTGAACACAGAGGTGTTACAATCTTAATTCCTAATCTATCAAAAATCAAGATGGATCGAATCTATAGAGGTGAAAATATTCTTCAAGTTTTGCCCCCTTCTCACACTCAAGCTAGTTCAATCAACAAATAATTAAAATATGTATATTGTCATACACCATCATAGATTCATCTTAAATCATGATCTATCAAACTTTCGGAGCGATCCAACCTGTAAAGGTGCAAACAGTCTTCAATTTGTGCTCCCTTCTCACTCAAGATGCTTCACTCATATGCTTTTTAATTTCCTTCAGCTCATGAAAACCTTTTGGTAATATAATTACAGTATGCACATAATCATGCACCAATGTAAACCCATATTAAATTTGAATATATCAAGTGTCAAGAGATGCCCAAATTTGCCAAGGTGTAAACATTCTTTGAGCTTTTCCCTCTCAAGCTTCACTCTCTTCTCACTTGAGACACTTCACTAATATGTTCTTTAATTTCCTACACCTAACGAAAATATTAAATCCTAAAAGTGAGAGATTTTGAATTTATTATATTTTTACATTCAAACAAATTATTATGAAATTATTTAAAATATACATTCAAACAATTATCATAAAATTATTCAAAAAATATATATTAAAAATGGCTTGTAGAAGTGCAAACAGTCTTCAAGTTTTCACACTCTAATGTTTCAGATATATGCTATTTAATTTCCTTCAAGTCAGGAAGACCTTGGGTAATAGAGTTATAGTGTCCAAAGCCATACACCAGTGTAAATCCATCTTAAAAGTTATCAAGTGTAGAGAGGCCTAAATTTATTGAGGTGCAAACATTTAAGTTTTTCCCCTCAATTCCATTTGAGACACTTACATATACACTATTTAATTTGCTTTGAGATTTGGAATTCACTAAATTTTCACTTTCAAACAATTATTGTGAAACTATTTTAAAAATACATTCAAACAATTATCATAAAATTATTCAAAACATACATTCAATTAGAGGTGTAAACATTCTTCAACTTTTAATAAATTTACATAATCAAATAGCATATTTCAAGACCTTTCCAACAATATGTTGGGCAACTTCTAACTCCTCAAGGTTGAGGAGAAATAAATTTTTGAATAGATTACTATATATACCCTACTAGAAGACAAGTATGCGCTACCCGTTGACCCCCACTTGTTTAGTATAAATAAGGCCATTTGTGTGACTCATTGTGACATCAACTCGGTGGTGTGAGGAATAAAACAAACCACAAAAGATCTCAATCAAGGAAGGATTACAAAGAAGGCCAATTTTAGGGAGCAGCAAGAAAACTAACCTAAAGGAAGGAAGTTGAGTTGGAGAAGGGTTTTTGGCATAATTATTAGGAAGGGTCTCATTCTGTTTTGACGTTGAGCTTCAGTTATGTTTAGGAGGCTGAGTTTCAGTCAGGGCGAGTGTTGTTGAGGAAGTCAGATGCTGATAGACACTGGGTTCTATTTTGTTATAGGCCAGTTATGGTCTGATTTTGGAGGTGGTCAAGGTCTATTAGAGGCTATTTTCAGCTCTGTTTTTTCAAAGGCCAAAGGCCAATTTTGTGTTACTCTTGCTAGATTTGAAGGAGACTAAGCTAGTGAACAACAAGAAGACTCGTGGTCAAATTATGGTATGTTCTTTGCTTAGAGCAATTTACTTCAATTCTTCTTATTAGCCCAATGTCAATTCTCAGTATACTAATCACATTAACATATAAGTAAAATGATGATAGAACATTATTAAAATCGACAGAAGACAAGCCAGGACAAGAGACACAAGATGTGGCGGCTAGCAAGGGACAAACCCCAATGCGGGGAAACCCTTTAATCAATTCTTATATATTCTTCAATAATTCAACAGAGAGAGAGAGATAGTACAATATCACAAATCTGTGGTTTATAACAACAACAACGTAAATCAAATCAGCAAGGTCAAAGTTGGTCAAACAGCACGCCAATGACCTTAAGATATCCTAGGAGAACTCGGCCTCCAACAGCATGTGTAACCCAAAACGGTGCAAGTAAGAGGCACAAATTAGCAATGAAAGCTACAACAACCTGCAAAGAGTCCTAACCAATCAACTTTGTCCCAAATCAGCCCTCCAAAAGACAACATAGCACTTCGTCTAGTCTAGGAGAGGCTGCCCATGTAAAGTCGCAGTCAAAGAGGGTAAGGCGTTGGTCAAAGTAGCCCTAAATCACCCCAAACATATGGCTATACCATCATGCGTCCTAGCTGCCCTAATCTGTGTCCTCACAATGATGCCCTAGAGATTTGTGCCCTTCTTCAAAGCTGCCAAAGAGATTTGCATCCTCCTTCCTTGTGTATATCCAAGAGACAAGGACGAGATGAGATGATGTGAGTGAGTGAAATGAGACACAATGTCTCCTCATTTTATATGCAACATTGAGGTTAGTTGGGGGTATGCAACACAACTTAACTTGTTGGCCGACCTTGACAAATTGTCAAGAAATACAAATATATTCATATCTCCATGAATACATGTCGAAATCGGATGATTGTTACATCAATCCTACACCTCTCAACGAGAGGAATCCAAGGAAAATATCAGCTGCCATAAATAAGATGACCCACATGGAGTTTGGCCCTAGTTGTCAATTTTAACATTGAGGAGCATGCTCATAGACACTGAATTCTATTTTGTTAGAGGTCAATTTATGGTCTGATTTTGGAGGTGCTCAAGGTCTGTTAGAGGCTATTTTCAACACTGTTTTTTCGGGTGCAAAGCCCTAGGCCAAAGGCCAATTTTGTGTTAATCTTGCTAGATTTGAAGGAGACTAAGCTAGTGAAAAACGAGAAGACTATCATGGTCATATCAAAGGTGGATATCTTTGTTATGAAGGAGGCTAAGCTAGTGAACAACAAGAAGACTATCAAGGTCATATCAGAGGTGAATATCTTTGTTATAAACCAGCATTAGAAAGTGTGCCAAAGGGTGACCGGACCTATGCTCTATCAAAGGACAAAGCACAGTAGTAGGGAAGGAGTTGTATTAGAGGAATGATATACCCAAGAGTCATCATATACTCTTTTATCAAGTTGCGTTAGAAGTTTTTAGGAGTCAAGATGAGCGAAAACTATTCACAAATACCACAAGTCGTGCAGAACTCATCTCTCTATACATGAATAAAGGAGAAGTGGAATGTGACCTCACAACGTAGAAATTATGCAAATGTTGTCAGACCAACCAATATGTAACTGAGTGGGGTAAGATTGTGGATAGTTGGAATGAGTAACCAGTTAAGCAAAGATCAGTGTTGCAATGCATCTTGATTGTGGCAAGTCATCAAAAGAACAAGTGTTTGTGATCAAGCTTAAAGAGCGAATCTAAAAGTAGCATAGTTAGGGAGCGAATCTAAAAGTAGCATGGTTGGGTGACAACACCATTGAAGAAAGGCAAAATATGTGTGAACCAAGAATTGTGAAGTACCTTGAAGAAGTAGCTTGGTGCCTACAAATTACTGAGTAGGTGCTCAGCGGAGAGTATTAGAGTCATCTATAAGTTAGTGCCCACTAATTTGTCAAATTGGTGCTCAGCTAGGGGACTGAAATCTCCTATTAATTGGTGCCTGCAAATGTTGTAAATTAATACTTACTTTGTACAAAGAAATATAGAAAATATTTACAAAGAAAAATTGTACAATTTTTTTATTATATATAATTTGTATTTCGTGATCTAAGCTAAAATTGTTAATAGTAATAAAATACTAAATATTTCCAACAAAACTTTGCTCTCTTCTCACTTAAAACAACTTAATTGTTATTTATTTTCGTTCCACTTGATAATAAATAAGAGAGATTTAGAATTTATTAGATTTTCACATTCAAACAATTATTAAAAAAACTATTTAAATATAAAATCCAAACACATCATGAAATTATTCGGAACATACATTCAAATTGGTCTGTAATAAGCACTCGCAGTTCAAATGAAAACTCCACTGCCAAATAAATTATCTTATTTAGCGATTACAGAGCTCCCTGTTTCAGATTGATAATGGGTACTCTCTCCCGAACAGGATTTAGAGAAAGCAGTGAAACTTCAATTATAAATTACAAATCCCAATGTATTTATCTCAATATACTCGAAATTGTATCGATGATAGAACTATAGCCAATTATGGTTTTTTATATATGAACAGGTTTGCGCTTGTTTGTGCTTACTGCCAAAAGAAATACGATTTGAAATCACATAACAAATACTCGTATGTATATCAGCTGGATGTCAAAATCACATCTGGAAATTTTATTATTTCGCATTACTTCATCTGAATCAGAAATAAATGGAATGCATAAAATAGAATAGCAATTTGTATGCAGTGTGCACAGAACAACACAAAATTGTATGGATATTCTCAGTTTAGGGTCACAGATGAGAACAACGATAAATTTGTATGCACCGAACAATTTGTATGTATATTCTCAGTTTTGGGTCACAATATGCTGCTAGCTGAGATTCAGACCAGAAACTCGTTGAGTAATAATGAGATTAATAACAGCAATAGCAACATTTACGCACAGAACAATTACCAGATTACTTAAAATAGTTGAGGGGAGAATGAGAACAACATTCCATTTATGCACAGAACAACAACATACCTACCCCTCGTTGGATAGGGGTATTAACTTCTTTTCGGTTTCAACAGGCAAGCACAAGCGAGCATTGAACTGTTTATTACAAAAACCAAAAGTAATGGGATCTGCATGTGCTGGGCACTTCAAGGCCGCAGGAACATTTCCCAGAGGTATCTGGGTTAAATTTTCAAATTCTGGAGGCATTTTCAATCAGATCCGATCCACGGGTCTGCGATTCCATCTTCTTTGCCAAAAGGCTTCGGTAATGCTCACATATATTCACATATATATAATCGGATCATGTTAAGAACTGCCATTATCTGATCGATAATATGAATGACACAGAACAGAATCGCAAGACAAGCGGAATATTATCTCCTCAAAACTTCACATGTCAGGATGGCAATGGAATACACTTCATTTGTTACAGAAACAACAAACTTGATTGATATACACTTCTTCAGGCAATTTAGTTTCCAGCTCCTCACAAATTTTCATCTCTAACACAAGTTCAAATTTTCAATTCAATTTCTCAACCATGCTCTGATGTTTATTTTGTGTTGCATATACAAGACCATTTTCACCTTATTTGTGTATTCTAGCTTTTCACAAAATGTGGTGTGGTTTGCTTCCCAGATACTGCAAAGATAGACTCGCTTAAAAAGATTTTATATAAGAATGCCATGCGCCTTTTAGGAGGGGTAAAATAGCAGTGAATCCTAAAAAATGAACTGCATCTATTTACTCTCAATCAATAGGGGAGTGTGGAATTAAAATACCAAGAATTCACATGTCAAACAAATGAATGATTAAATTAGTCAGTTTGGTATCCTCTCATTAGTGAACTAATATTTCCAATTTGGGTGAAACATCCACAGCATCATTCATATTTGGACTGCAATAAAAAATGCTAATGGGATTTGTGGCTAATTGTGGGTTTGGATAGTAGATATATTCTGCGGCATGCTAAACGAAAAAAAAGATTATGGCAAATAAAATAAAAAATATCACTTCTCGCTTTTTCCTTAACTGAACATTGAAACACAGTAATCATCAACATGAAAGAAAAGGGATGCACAATGAACACAAATGAAATTGCTTAAAAAAATGTTTGTAAAGTATTCTTGAACATGAAGCCTGCTAATACCAGCTGAGATGACACTGGTATAATAAAATGGGCAGTGAAAGTCCCAAAAACAAAAGAATGACCATTATGAAAATCTATGACCATTTATGATTATAAGGCCGCAAGGGGCCGATGACTACTTTTCCAGATAAACATTCACCTGAGTCATAATATCTTATTATGGGTACATCATTGTTTTCCAGTAACTAATCTTTAATCTCTTACATGTCTTGGTGAAAACTCCTATTTGCTGAAATCTATCCAACCTAACTCCAAAACAATAAGATTTGTCATTTCCTCCTCAAAGGAGTGCCCAATCAATTTCAAAGATAAGGGCAACCCTTTACACTCCATTAAAAACTCATTTACCAAATATTCAAATCTTTGTGATCTATAAAGCTGAAAGAAGGCATGATTTTTATGGCCATATCCCTGTCTTTTCACGACCATTTTTCAATATCTGGTATATCTTAATGGAAACTTTGACTTGCTAAAGCCTATCCAACTCGTCTTCCCAATAAGATTTGTCATTTTCTCCTCAAAGAAATGCCCTGATCACTTTCAGAGATAAGGGCAATCCGTTCAGAGATAAGGGCAATCCGAGACAAACTAGTAAGAACCCATCCACCAGATATTCAAATCTTTGCAGTGTGAACATGATTGTCCTGAGATGTAACCAAAATTAAGCCGTTTGGGAGATTGGCATCCTTGATCGCCAAAAACGCATTGGGCTGTTCAGCATGAGCTACATCATCTAAAATGATAAGAGCAGGGACAGCTATAAAATGCTTTTAAGCATTTCTATACCTTCTTCCGTGTGATTTATTTCTCGATCCAATTAAATCAAGCCTTTAAAAAGCAAAGAAAAATCAGGATGCACAATAATTTGAAAATCTTTGGTTAAAGAGTTGTTTTAGAAGCGTTGTCTTTCCTACTCCACCCAAGCCCATGATCAAGAGACACTGAGCTTTGCTGCGACAATAACAGAGTTGTAAAGATCATTTGACTTTCCATCCAAACCAGTTCAATATTTAACCATATTGAAAGGTCTTCTTCCACCACTTCACTTTTCAGGAGGCACTGAACAATCCCGTCCATAAGCCTTACCCTGTAACTGGTTACAGTGAACCAACGAAACATTATATAGAGTTGTTATGCGTAGAAATGCAAGGCTTGCCCCAAACTTAAATGAATTTAAAGAAATAAAAACATTAATATTTTTAATCCCCAAAAGATTGTTTTCTCTTTTTATGCTGATTTATTTTGAGTGCTGTGAACAGGTTTAAGATGTACCTATGCTATTGTATACCAATACAATTAACACATATCCATCTTAATCATTGAAGCGTTTAGATATCCAGAAGTTTACATAGCACAATAAATCAGGATTCAAAGCTCTATACATCAGGGTTTGAGAAGGATCTATACTAATAAGTGTAAATAGAACTTACAAGTAATTCATGAAGAAGTACAGGTTTACCCCATTCAACGCCTTGAGCTAGAAGACCGAGATGATGGTAGCCCACTGATTCCTCTTATCATGAAGCGAAAATGGCGATATCAACGGAGGGAGTGGTAATAACACATTTTCAGAGAAGTTAAGTTCTTTCCCTCCCGCTATATTCCTGGTAGTCCATAGGAGAGAGAAATAAGACTGCTGTTTCCTTTTTCCTGCTGCGGGGAAAGCAGTGATGGAGGTGGAGGCGGGGCTTTTCCTTATTGCTGCTGGTGGGGATACGCAGTGATGGAGGTGGAGACGAGGGTTTTTCCTCTTCCTGCTGTGGGATGGAGTTGGAGGCGGAGGAAACCCAATAGCAAATTCACGATGACATGGGAATATGCGGTGATGGCGGTGGAGGTGCAGGTGCAGGTGCAGGTGGAGGTGGAGGCAGAGGCAGAGGCAGAGAAACCCTAATCGCAAATTCACGATGGATTGAATGCAAATGAGGAAGGGGAATGGAAAGAAACCCTAATCGCAAATTCACGATGGATTGAATGCAAATGAGGAAGGGGAATGGAAAGAGGCAGAGACAGAAGAAACCCTAATCGCAAATTCACGATGGATTGAATGCAAATGAGGAAGAGGAATGGAAAGCTTTCCACATAAGGAGATCGTTGAAGGGTTAATTTTAAATTCTAATGAAAGATAGTGGAATAATTACGTGGTTACCGCGAGTTGAATGGTGGTTCAGGCAAACAACCCTAGCGGATTTGAATGGTTGTTCAGATAGCTCGTGACTCTTCGGAAGTTAAAGGGTCGTTGACCCAGGCGTGTTGAAGGATCATCTAAATGGTTCAGTGTTCTATACGTGGTGGAACGTTATTTCAAAGAGTTTTGCCTATTGCTGAATTGATTTAGGTATTTGAATTTTTAACTTCATTCAAATTATAAAAATTGTTTTTTGGAATGAGGTGACATATTTTTTTTTTTTAATAATTTAGGTTTTTTTTTTCAAAAGAATATAATAATAACAACGGAAATAGATTCAGCGTCATCAAAATCAAAAACTCATTATTGAAAGATCATTTAAAAAGTTCAGTGTTCTATACTTGGTGGAAGGTTATTTTAAAAGTGTGGAAATTGATTTAGCACCATAAAAATCAAAAACTCTCTATTGAAGGATCATCTAAACACTTCAGTGTTATATATGTGGTGGAATGTTATTTCAAAGAGTTTTGCCTAACCCTAAATTGATTTAGAGATTTGAACTTTTAGCTTCAGTGATATTAAGAATTGTTTTCCTATTGTATGGAGACCCAACATTTGTTTGGAAAGTTATTTTTTCTAGGAATTTGGTCTTTTCTTTTTTTCAAAAGATTTGATGATAGGAATGGAAATGGATTCAGCACCATTGACATCAAAAACTCTCTCCATCCAAAATCAGTGAGTTTGACAACAATAACCCAAATTTCCCAAAATTTCTACTCGATTTTGGCAAAAATCATGCTGGAATTTCCACTATTTTTCCTTGTGAATTTATGGCCTTGTTAGACACTACTCTATTGTTTTCGCAGTAGTCTATAACGCGACTTTTTGAAAGTATTTCCGGCGGATTTTTCTGGTCAAAATCCGGCAGCAATTCATTGGAATCCCAAGTTTGATAGTTATTTTCTGCACAATCAATGGCTCCCAAGGGTTTTTCAGGACGCTGAATCCAAATATGCAGTTAAAAAACCATTTTAACGGCTAAAAATCAAGATTTAACCTCATTTCTTCCGCCGGATTCCGTCACCGGAATCTTCAAAAAGTCCCATTATAGAAAACTCCATTGTTTTCTACCTCCATGTATTTATTATAGGTTTTTTATGTGGATTTCATAAAATGTCATTAAAATGAAAGTATAGTCAATGTTATCATTACAAAATTGTTGTATTTTAACTTTTCTATATATTTTGATTTTATTAAATATGTTTTTTATTAAATTTTTCTTTATATTTACATAAATTGGTTGAAATCACAAAATCTCTGTAATCTAGATACTTCAACATTTTTTTCAAATATTAATTATATTTAATATCAAAAAAATATTATATATATAAATTTAAAAAACCACACCAAAAATTGTACAACCTGAAATAATTACATTGTACTAGTATCATTAAATATAAATTGCCAATTTTATATTTGAATAAATATTTATTGGCTTGCTATGTGACTTAATGAAGTGTGTGCTTCAAAGTGTTATTATTACAAAGTAAGATGTTATTGTTATCATTATAAAGAAAGTGTGTGCTTCAAGTGTTACCATTAGAAAGTGTGAGTTGTAAATCTTATCATTATAATGAAAGTTTGAATTGTGAATCTTATAAGTGCATATAAATTGTTAATTTTAAATTTGAATAAATATGTATGGGTTTGCTATGTGACTCAATGAAGTGTGTGTTTCAAAGTGATATTATTACATAGTATGATGTAAGTGTTGTTATTATAAAGAAAGTGAAAAAGTGTCTTTCAAGTGTTATCATTACAAAGTGTGAGTTGTAAGTCTTATCATTACAAAGAAAGTTTGATTTGTGAATCTTACACTTGAATATTAAGTGTCTTGTTATGTGATTAATATGATTTTATCATATTAAGTGTCTTGTTATCTGATTAATGTGATTTTATCATAGTGAAATGTTTTGAAATGAGAATTTTTAAAGGATTAAATTAAGTAGGTTAATATGTGGGTCATAAAGATATTAGGGTATTGTTATGAGATCATTTATAAGGAGGGAAAAGAAAATGCATTTTTAGGAGATGTTAACAAGGTTTTTCTTTATGCACTTTCTATTACAATTTAATTGGGTGGAAGCAACAAGACTAAAAATGTAACAAAACCCTCATACCGAACCATTAATCCCATATCTACAACATGTTCCGAATGAGTTGGGCTGGATAAAAAATAAAATGAAAGAATACAATGAAAACACAAGATACATAATTGAAAGTATTGTTTTACAATGGAAACCAAAATTTATTAATAAATCTAATGGCAAAAAGCATAATGTACATAGCAATATATAGTGGCTATAATGGTGGTAACTTATCTCTAAGAAGAGAAGTGATTACTATGGCGATTCACTAAATTCTTTTAACAAGGAGGAGGGAAAGCCCTTTCATTATAATATGATGTAGAGAGTGATGGAAGGATTAGGATCTCTCCAGGTTGATTCAAAATTATTGCATGCATTTTTGGACTAACAAGCATGGTTGGCCTATCAAGGCACGATCATAGGGTCATAAGGCTAGTAGGTATACAATGAGTTCCTCACAACATGAAAGATCCATCATTCTATTGAAATAAATGAAATAGTAGTCATGGCACCCAAGATTCGGTGGCAATTTGTTTCAAAGATTTAATATCATGAGGTAGTGACCCCTTCTTGATATTGACTTTCATGAATTTGAATATGACTATTCTTAACATCAACTTAGGATGGGTTACATCTAGGTGCTTTTGTTAGGAGGGTTCCTCCTAAGATAATAATTTGAGTGGATTAGGGAATTTTATGAGCTACATGTTTTGCACCATACCCATACTCACAACTTGATCAAAGAGTTATTTTTATTACAATTCAATGACTTAGCTCATGTGATGGAAATCATGCATTACAACCCCCTGCTACATAAGAACATTTTGGTTTTATTTTATTTTTCATCTCATGATTTTTTGCATGGCAAAGTTGCATAGGTTGCTTAGCTAGTCTAGGTTGAATTCCCTACCCTCTTGATGCAATCATAGTCAGCCCTAGAATGTTTATCTTTTCCCGTGAACCTAAGTGGTTCTTCAACCCAAGGCCCAAGTGCCATTTGCATTAAGGTGATTTGATGTGTAAATTGTTATGGATATTCTACGAGAATAATTTGTCATAATAAGATCTAATAAAATTATTGAAACATTACTATGTATGTTAGTTCTCATTTGATATCAGATTATTTATTTATTGGTTTTTACGATTAAATGAATAAATTAACTAAAGTGTGAGATATATAGATAAATAGAAATACACACACCATCCATAATGGACACAATTTTTTCCCTAGGAAATCCTTATGGAAGAAGTTTAGCTTCAAGGTGAGGTTGCTCTGCTCTCTTTTCTCTAGTATGGAAATTGTGTATGTAACGACCAAACCCAAATTAAACACTTAATTTCTACAAAATTTACCAGCTACAATTTAAACATAATTTATCAATTTAATTCACATATACATATAATTTATCAATTTAATTCACATATACATACCTGGTTTCCGAGTTTGACATCTATTCCACGTTGTTATAGTCTTAATTGCTCCCGATACCAAATGAACAAATCCTCCTAGCCAAACTGAGCACAGCCTTGGTACCCAGCTCCAAAATACTTCACAATAAGTACTCTAGCCCCCATGCCCAAAAGCTTCAAGAACAATTGCTCAAATCTCAAGTTTTGATTTGAATCTTCAGTTCTCATTCAGATCTCATGTTCTCCTTCCAATCTTTCTTACCAAAAACCCCCTTCTGGTGTCTTTGTGTACTTGGATAAATACTCTTCCTAGGCGACCAACACCCTCTTCCACCACCCTCATCATATTTTATTTGACAGTCATAAGCTTTATGCATAATGGGGAGGTGAGGGTACATGTGTGTGTATATATATATATATATGTTT
>APFE031634485.1:19833-39075 GCA_000404065.3 Pinus taeda
TTATAACTTTAATGCTATGGTGATCAATATTTACATTAGAAGGATTGAAATTGTTAATTTTATTTAACAACTTTATAAGTACGAAGTATTTAATAAGTATAATAGTGTAAGGCATGTGATGTATGCATATGTAGCTATCATTTGCCTACATCGTATGCATGCTAATACCCTTTGCTCATAAATCGAAATGGGTCAATACAGTGTAAGTACAGAGAAAGAGGTATTCTTTTTGGAGTTACCTAAGACTTGTGGCTTATGAGATTGCTACAAGATACTAACCACCTTTATTTTTCTCTCTAATTTCCCACTCCTAATTTCTCTACTCAACTAAGGAACAAAATACAATAACATAGAATGGAACCCCTACTCCTCCTAATGTACCTGATATTTAAGATAGTTCGATAAACAATTATGGCTTGACTCCCTCGACCCTCAACTAGAGTTATGGGTTTGAATTTCTAAATTCTTCTTCAAATTCCACATGTAGTGAGTCCCATATGCATTAGTAATGTGGGCTAATGTGGCATCCCCTCATACCACGATGGTCAACATGGTAGGTCAACTTGTAGGAGGCACAACTTTTGCATATGAACTCTATTTAACACAATTCTTGCATTGTTCGAATTGTATTTGAATGTATAAGAGTGCCAAAAGGGTCTAGCACAAGCAAGAGTATTTTTTACTCCAAAAAAATTGTTTAATGCCTCAAAATGGCTCTAGAAGGTTTTAGACCCTAATTCTCCAAATTGGGACTTAACATTAAAAGATAATGGCTATGCAAGCTAATTCATCTAATTTTTCAACTCTAAAGCATCAACATAGTGACAAATAATATAATGATCGAATTTCAGTCATGAACCTTTTAGAGGAACTTGAGGAATATGTTATTATCCAAGTAGGGGACAAGGTTATAAGGGATGTGTTCTACAACATCATTTCGTGTAACCCCTACATTTTGTGTTACAACTTAGATCACCATATGTGTGACTATCCACTAATATCTCAAGGTGATTTTATAATGAGTTGAGAGGTCAGGAAGAACAAAAATTATGGTATTTCCAAGAATCAAGACATGAAGTCTTTGGCCTGAAAATCTGCAGCTACAACTAGACACAACATGTCATCAACAATTGCAACTAATCACCCTTCCTCAATCTCAACCTAACCAAGTAATGGTAGTCATCGAACTCAATCTCCTTCATGCTCTAGGAGAAATAAATGCAAAAGACGCTAGCAACCAAGCTAAATGGTTGAAATAAGCTACTCATGGAGATTGGTTTCGTTGATAACTAGCTATTCTGAATAACTCTTATGGTGTTCTATAATTTCTAAAAGAAAATGAGGCAACGATGAACAATTCCAATGGTTTGTAATGAAAGTAACCTTAGAATAAAACATATTTTCTTCCAACTATTGTGTTCAATTGGTGGGACAAATCTTCTCTATTTGCAATAAGTTGAAATCAAAGTTTCATGATATGTGTGGCTATGGTCGTCATATGGCCCAAAGCTCGTCATGTTTCTATGAGCACACAAAAGGAAAATGGTGCATTGTAGTGTTGTTCTCCCTTCACTTATCTAGAGTTGTTAACCAAGGAAATAGCCCCTCTCCAAAAGATTCCTTCCACTTTTACTCAATCGAGGCAGTGAAATCCTAGGTCTAGCCAATATTTACACCTTTGAAGATTGACAAGAGCATATAGCATCATCACATTAGATAGACGATGAACTTCCTCATGCACCATGGCTCATTTCTGGAGAATTTAACATTCTTGAATGTTAGGAGAAAAAGAAAGGGCATTACTTTCTAGCCTACTGGTTGGGGAAAAAGAAACCCCATTTGCTTTAAATATAGGCATGGGCTTGATGACCTGAACTATGGATGGTGTTAGTAGTGTTGGTACTATGTCAGAGGTGTTTTCATTAGAGAAATTTTATCTATAGTAGATCAAACTCCTCATGAGGGTCAATATCCATCACCTATTGAAGGATAGAAGTGTTCATTTGTCATCTGAAGGTTCCTTCCTCACATGGTTTAATTCATGCTACCCAAGTTCAATTCTGGATCAAGTGTTTAAAATTTATCATACTTCCAAGTGTCCTGGCACTGATTGAGCACATGTGTTTTGAGGATTGAAGGCCTGAGATGGTTGCATGTTTCTCCATTCATGCTCAAGTCATTATGAAGTGGCGTGAATCATCAGTCAAAGGTCTAGTCAAATTATTTCCCTGTGTGCAAACAATTGGTATATTATTGTTCAATATGATCTTTGGGATCAGGTCAGCTAGGTAGAATATCAACATTTCAGCAAACCTTCTATTAACATTTGTTATGTCCCAAGCATTCCTTTCCATGATTTGCCCCATGAAGTTCTGAATTTTTCTATTCTTTGAAGAGTTTGTTTAATGGTCCTGATGTGGGTTGGACTGACTTTTCTGTTACATCACCTAATAGATTTGAAATATGTAATCTAAAGAATCCTCCTACACCAAATCCAAAATTAGAGTACATCTATGGTTGGCCATTGGAAATGAGGTTCCATAACAAAATCACGGTCATTACATTGTAGATGCTTATTTTGACTTGCTTCTTGTGGGTTTTGAAGGAAGGCTTGCAAAAATAATTGTCAATGAAACTGAGGAACTAACATTTCAATTCATAAATGATCTCGACCTTGATGAAGAAGGAGTTGTGATTTATGGTTGAGTCTTATGTGTAAAAATATCAGTCAGAAAATGAAAAGAAATTTGATTCAAAGAAGCTCACATCTTCCATTGGCTCTGAAGATTCAAATAGTAAAACATGGCATGCAACACCCTTTTCTATTCCTGAATGAGGTCAAGGTGAGAGGCTTGGATATAAGGCATAAATCATTAGAGATGCAATATTGTGAAATTGGAAGGTGATATAGATGGAACTCATAGCACATATGAGAACATTAAGGGGGGCTAGAAAGCTCACGATAATTGCAAAAAAAACACACTTTGGGGTAATGTCAAGGCATTTACAAAGGAGATTTTTAGTTTTTGGAAGAAGATTTAAATGTTGGATATTTTTCAGTAACAATTTTCAAACATGGATAGAAATCATCATGAAGCTCTCTGTGAATAGTTTTTCCTTCTAGAGCATATTGATCCTGCCCAAGTCCATATTGTTTTATTTCAATGGAAACTTTAGTATAGCCATAGGTCCTAAGTTTACATTGGAGGAGAAGTTTTGAAATTTGATATGGAATAATTGGCATAATTTTATGTATAAGTGATTTGAATTTCTACATCAAATAGGAGGTGATGATTTGCACAACATGAAAATATTCAATGTAATATAAAGTTCACTGTAGGCATGACTTGCCAAGTGTCTTATCCATAATTTCAAAGGTTCAAGACTATTTATTTTCTTACTAGGCATCTAGAATACAAATATACATTTGGAATACTATTCATTTGGAAAACTATTTATTTCCTTGCTAGGAATTTGTTTATGAAAATGTTGATTCCAACTTTTAGAATAATGTGAAACAAATGGGTGGCCCACCTTTTAATTTCAAATCCCTACATTGGAATAAAACCAGATAGTGAATCATATAAAGATGGATTTTTGCAATGCAGAATTGTTGTTTGATTGAATTTTGATAGACCCGATTTGACATTTGCCTAGCAAGAGAGAGAAAGAGAAGTTGAAGTGAAAAACAGAAATGAGATAGAGGTGCAAAGGAGATCAACAGTTGTAAAGGAGTAGAGATAGAGTACAGAACATAGATGAGGAGGAATTCAAATTTTAAAAATCAAGTCAACCAACAAAGTAAATTTTAAATTTGTTAGGGGATTGGTGTCTCCTTTCAAGTAGTAGCATGAAAAAGAATAGGTTGGGGCCTATAAGAAGTGGAAGTGGGTGCTTCCAACAAGTTGTAGCTTGCAAATCAAAAGAGGTATTGAAGCCTCCTATAGGTGGGTGCCTACAAAAGCTAATGTAAAAAGGGAGTGGGTGCTTGCATTTACATCACAACAACAAAATTCATCATTTTCGCCCTTAATGGTTTCCACTTACATCTAGTGTCTATATGTGTTGCATGTGTGTTTGCCTTTGAATTCATGGTTAATTGTTGAAAATCTATATAACTATGTTAATTGTTAAAGAAAAGGTTTACAGGTTTAAAATAATTTAAAATTTTTCATTGTTAAAAGACACAATTACTAATTCACCCCCATGTTAGTAATTGCCTAGTTTCCAACAATTGGTATCAGAGTTAGTTCCTTCTATATCAGCCTAACAACTAAAAGGAAGATATAAGCCATACGAATGGCTAGTGAAGAAGGGTGTTCTACAAACAAAGCTCCTTTGTTTAATGGTACTAATTATACTTTTTGGAAAGTTAGAATGTGAACATATTTAATGTTCCTCAGAGTAGATGTTTGGGGTGAAATAGAGCATGGGTATGAGAAACCACTAGTTATTGTAGATAAAGATGATAAATTGGAATTTTCCTTCATTGCCAAAGCCGCGAATAATATCCTTGGTGGGCTAACTCAATTAGAATTTGTAAAAGTAATGCATTGTAATATTGTTAAAGAAATGTGCGATAAATTAAAAAACATTCTGAAAGAGATGATAAAGTGAAATTGGCCAAATTACAAGTTTACAAAATGCAATTTGAGTCCTTGAGAATGAATGATGATGAAGAAATAACTAAGTTTTTCTTCGAGTTGATAAAATTGTCAATGTTATGAATGGTCTGGATGAAAAAATTAAGGAGTCTACAATAGTACAAAAAGTTTTGAGATCACTTCTTGCCAAATTTAATCCCAAAGTATTAGTGATTGAAGAGATGTCTAATGTTGAAATTTTAACAATGGATCAAGCTCTTTAACAACATATGAAATGAGGATTACACAAGGAAAATATACATCAAGAGATGCAGCATTTAAAGGAAATAAGAAATTAGCAGGAGACCAAGAGTGTTCATGTTCAGGCTCATATGAACAAGAAGCAAATTGTGAAAAGACTAAAGAAAGGGATTGGTAAGTATAGAGAAAAACTTCCTTTTAAGTGATTTAATTGGGGGGAGTAGGGAATTACGCCTAAAAATATGCATTTAACAAGGAAGAAAATAATTCCAAAGGTAAATAAAAGAGTAAATATAACATAGTAAAGATTCTTATCGCCCTAGGTCTCAAACTGGAAAACATAATGTGAGTTGAGTGGAGAAGAAGAGGGTGAAATTGACCTTGAAGGAGTGTTAATTAGTGCTCTACAAGAAATTGACAGACTCAAACAAAAAACAAAAAGAAATTTTGATTAAATATGTTAAAGAAGAACCTCAATTTGAAGAGATTCACATGTTAAAGATTGAATTAGAAGAGGCCAAAAAGGTTGAAGTTATCCTATTACAACAGTTAAAAGAAAAAGGCAAAAAATGTGAAAAGTTGGAAGAAGAAGTAGTTGCTCTTAGAAATAAGCTAGAAAAAACACAGGATGAGTTAAATATGAATTTTAAACACATTAAGGGGTCTGAAAATTTGAATGAGATATATAATGCTCAAAGATCAACTCACAGGACCATTTTTACCAGCGAGACCTAGTTTGATGAAAAAGGGTCTGAAAGCTTCCGAGAGCATTTTGAGGCATCAAACAACATTCTTTCGGGGTAAAAATTTCATGTTTTAATGCAACACATTTTCATGTTGTTATACACACAAAATATTTTCAACGACATAAAAAAAAGCACGTTAATCGAAGTCTCTATGCAAATGTTATGCCACTCATAAGTTGACCTTCCCATTTTCACACCTATAATTTGGGAGGATGTTGCGTCAGCCCTCATTATTCATGGAAAAGGGTCTAGCCACATGTTTGTGATGTAAAAGACTCTAGAAGATTCTATATTGTAACTCTAGTTAAGAGTTGATGTAGTCAAACTTAACCACTAGTAGGCTATCAGGTTGTATTATAACTGAACCAATCGAAGGAAGAGACATTCTATTCTTTCAAGAGAATTGTGTTCCATAGTTGAGCAAATATAGCCAAGAGGGATAGGAGGTAGAGCACACAGGGAGGATTTGCGCACTGTAGTAACCCACTGGCCACAGACCTTACTTCTTTGTACCTGCAGCCATATTTCCAGACAGAGAAAGAGAACGAAGCAATCTCACCTTCCAGTGGGTTTTCTCCCTAAAGGGTTTCCCAGATCATATTTTGTGTCTTATGTGTGTGTGTGTTCTTATTTTTTCGTTCTCTATTTTTCTGCATAGTTTCCATTTGCATGCATGCACTAATTACAGTTAAATATACATATATTAAAGTTTAATAAAACCGTAATAATGTAGAATCTCATATTTTTAATATAATGTTATCATATATGTTGTGACAAACTATCTAGTGTAATATCCATGATGGTTTATGGATCATATTGGTATGAGAGCAGGTTCCTTTGGGTATTTTGTTGAGTTTGTAGGGGATCTAGGTCGGTGGGGTCAAAAATCATAAGACCCTAATCATGGTGGACGAATTTGTAAATGACCCTCGTGATCTTGCAAAGGTGAGGTTTTTCGCAGTTGGAACAACAAGTCGCAGGCATAAATTGCAATGTAAACCTCATTGTGGTGGCCCTGAGATAAGCTTGAGATATTTGGAGAAGATGGGGGTTCGAATGCAAATGATAAATCAAAAGGGGCATTGGGAGATCGAGAAGAAATTGAGAACCAGCCGAAGAAAGAACATCGAAAATTTCAACCCGGTTCGAGTGTCATGAATCAGTCCTTGTTTAAAATGAAAGAAAAAGTCAGTATCAAGTCGTACTACGATGATATCGATGCTCTGAAGTTGAACCATTGGTTACAACAGCTAGAACTTTATTTTAGCGTCCATCAAATTGAGGAAGGGAAAAAGATCTCATTTGCGCGGCTGGAATTAGATGGCCATGCATTGACTTGGTGGAAGAGCCTCACAGAAACCCTGAGGTTGGAGCTAGAACCTCCAGTGACTAAGTGGGAGGATTTAAAAACCCTCATTAAGTCACAATTTTATCCCATTGGGTACTTGCAGGACCAATGGATCTGGTGGCATTACTTTTGGTAAAATATAGGCGAAAGCATGCAGGAGTACACCTCGGAATTTAGAGAGATGGCTATACTGTTGGGTATCTCTCTAAAGGACCCTGATGTACTCCTCTAGTATCTAGGGGGTATGCACCGCCATTTGTGGACGAGGCTTATGCACAGGCATAATACCTGGAGAACATAGGTTTGAAGAGAGCACAATCAAGTGGATCAAAGCAGAAGGAGAAACAAGACGCTTCTAAGGAGGGAAAGAAGAAGAAAATTAGGGGAAAAGATTAAAAGGTGGTAGCCACGACACACCAATGCAAAGATCATAGCAACCACTACAACAAAGATGGCCATACAGCGGAGAAATGTTGGAAGTTGCATCGAGAGCTAAACCCAAAGAACAAGAAGAAAGATAATAATAAGAAGAATCCCATGGCCACTGACTCAAGCAACCAAGTTGAAAGCAACTCAAACATGGATGAGAATATCATTTGTACA
Source organism: Pinus taeda (assembly GCA_000404065.3). Lineage (NCBI taxonomy): Eukaryota > Viridiplantae > Streptophyta > Pinopsida > Pinales > Pinaceae > Pinus > Pinus taeda. The sequence goes on from APFE031634485.1 coordinate 27,375, forward strand.
TCAATGTAAGAGGAGGTGAATCTGAGTAGCCTTCAACAATGGGAAGAGAAAGAAATGGCCAAGCTCTTCCATATAAATATACTAGTCAAGAAGACAAAGGTTGATGCTTTGTTTGACTCAGGATCACAGACGAATCTCATTACAGCAGAGTTGGTCAAGAACTTGGGGTTGGGAAGTTCGTGATCATTCAAACTCATATCCACTAGGATGGTTAAATAAGGATGTAGAGATGAAGGTAACTAAACATTGCAAAATTGGATTTGTTATCATTGTTGATTTTATTGATGAAGTAGATCTAGATGTGGTTCCCCTTGATGTATGTGGAGCCAGAGTCAACCAGTATTGTCTCGTAAAGGATGAAAAATCGATCATCATCAATGCGCACAAAGTCAAGTCGAAAATATAACTAGTAAGTGCCAAGCAAGCAGAGAAATTGATCAATTCCAGCAAGAAGTATGTTTTATTGTTTTTAAGAGAAATTCAGTCCAAAGAGGAGCCAATAAGAGGCAACTCATCCTAGAGGGGTGTACTAAGAAACAAAAACAATAATTGGAGGAGTTGTTACAGGCATACAAGGATGTGTTCTATGAGCCTAAAGGTTTACCACCTAAGAGATAAGTGGAGCACGAGATTCAACCATTGTCAGACTCCCCACTGCCAAATATTGGGTTGTACAGGCAGTTTATGTTGGAAATACTGAGGGGGGGATGAATCAGTGTTTCTTTTCAATTGTTATTTTTACAAATTAGATCACTTATATTTAGAACACAAAATGAACAATAATAGAATAAGTACTTTTTTTAATTTCTTCTTTACAATAAATCAAGTACAATAATAGTATAGGGCTCCAACCCTAGATGAAGACTCTAATCTTTAATCTCCCAGGCTCCAACCTTGTCAATTTTGAGGCACCAACCTCAAGGGCTCCAACCCTATATCTGGTTCAGGCTCTAACCTGGTTTCTTGAGAACTCTAATCCTCTAGGTCTCCAACCCTATCCTCCAAGGCACCAACCTTGTCTTTTTTAGGCTCCAACCCTCACTTTACTTCGTTAAGATGTATTTGGTTATACTTCATGGCTCCCAATATCTTCTCAAACGAGCCCTATCAATATTTGCTTAGTCTTCACTTTGGTCTCCACGTTACATCATCAATGGAAACCTTGTTCTCTTAGAATGTGTCACCACTTCTCTTCATCGCACCCAAACTAGATCTCCAAGGTCACCTCATGATGACTTTTAATAATGCATCAGGGTCTTCAAGACTAACTCCAAGGTCAGTCAAGGCTTCTCAACAAGGTGTCTACAATAGGCAACCCAAGTCCTGCACCTGCTCTAAGCCTCTTCAAGAGATTCTTCAAGAACTTCTCAAGGGAGTCTTCAAAATGTTGCCCAAGAAGAGATGTCTCTGCGAGCTCCTAAATAGGTGCTCCAAAACACTTCACTGACTTCGATACAAAAATAAGTCATGTACTTACTTGAGTTCCTTCAATAGGATTCTGCATTGTTAAACTCTTCTTATGTCCAATTAGCTTCATCAAATTGAGCTTGATTGTCCAATGTTTTAGGCCTCCACCAGTGGTTTCTTATTGTTACTTCAAGATGTTGGATTATCCTTAGGCATCCATTATTGGTTTGAATGTCCTTTATTTAACAATGATCACTATAGGTATGAGAGTTAATGTTGCTCCAAGTCCAAGGTTAATGATGCTTCCAGTACTTCCACACTCCAAGGTCAATGATGCTTAGTCTGAGGTGAATAATACTTCCACAGTTAGTCCGAAGGCTAAATATGTGAGGTTGCATCGAGTGATGATCTCAATTAGGGCTACAGCATTCATTGTGCCATAATTATGTGGATAATTTGTGGGAAGATAGCTCGATCTTGAGGTAGAATAGTTTTGTGTATGATAAGTGCACTGAATTATGTGTGTATGATGAGGATCTGACCCAGTGTTCCTGAGTATGAGGTAATTGCCACAAGACCGAGCTTCAAACAACCACCCAAATCCAAGTTAGATTTCCACTAGGACAGTATGAACTTCATCCATAGATTTGTAATGCCACAGTTCCACATAAATTATTATAGGTCCGAGGATTGAGGACAAGATTGTGGTATTGTAGCATGGTTTGATTAAACCATATCTAAGCTCTCAATACATGATTGTTCGAGCCTTAACTTGTCACAAGGATCACTATTTTAACTTCGGATCCTTCCCTTTTTATTCCTGAAACCGATCTCATGTGTCTGCTTCAATACAAGACTGCTCTCCATAGGTCTGCAATTTGTGCTCCTCACCCTCCTTACCTCTTATGTCCTTTCCTTCTGAAATGATCACCGAATTACTTTCTTGAAATGAGGACCGAATCTATATTTTTATAGTGTTTTTTCTAGGCAAGGTGAAAAGACATGTCTTTATAGGTAGGTTGACATGAGAGTGTAAGAGTAGGTCGCTCAATAATTAAATATCCATTTTCCAACCTAGAAAATCAATTTCTCACAAACTATTGGGAGTTTTGGGGAAAATAAAGGCTCACTGGAAAAAGGAAAAAATCCTCTTTAAGATGGCATAAAAATCATTTTGGAAGGATGCCTCTAAGGTGGCAAAAAATATTTTTCTTTGTGACTGTCCTTAACTTTTTCTTTGTGATTGCATTGTTTGCCTTCTCCAAAAATGTCATCATAAGATGATGTAGGAGTGCAGCATCCATGTCATCATAATCATGTACCCAACTATCCAACAATGAATGTATCATCATGTGTTATCATATAATAGTGCAATGATATGGCGTAGTGCAACATCCATCAATTTTCCATTAGGAGAGTTCCAAAGCAGTCTTCCAACCATCAAATGATCTCCAACCATGTTACGAAGGCCTCATCAAGTGCCATCATCAAGTGTGGTCATTCATCAAGTGTATGACATCATCAAGTGTAGTCTTTCATATGTCATCAAGGGCTTCTAGATCATCAATCAAGGCATATGATTGACACTTGGCACTTGGCACTTCTTAAGACTTCTTCATTAGTGGCTTGACATATTAATTGATGGAATTCTTATCAAACAAGAGTTATGACATCACCATCTGGAACCAGGCATCTATTGTCTTCAACCTTATCGTATCATTCTAGGGTTTCATGATATTCATTAGGAATCTCAAGAATATTTTCCATCTCGGCCAATGCCATATTGACATCAATGACAACCTTTATTAAAAGTTTGTTATAGAAGTAAGTGAGGTGAAAAAATGGTTGCAACATCTGCTAGAACAGGGTGGCATTCAACCAGTACATCAACGTGTGGGTCACCCATCATCATTGTGCCAAAGAAGGATGGGACTTGGTGGATGTGTATAGATTACAAGGCGTTGAACAAAATCATGCTCAAGAACAAATACCCTCTGCCCAAGATAGATGATTTGTTGGATCAGTTGCAACAATCAAAATACTTCACCAAGCTGGACTTGAATTATGGAAATCACCAAGTTCGAGTCAAAGAAGAAGATACATGGAAGATAAAATTCAAAACTAAGCAAGGTTTGTATGAGTGGTTAGTCATGCCATTTGGCCTATGTAATGCACCAACTATGTTTATGAGATTAATGAATGATATACTACACCATTTTATAGATTCATTTGTTATTGCCTTTTGGATGATATATTGGTATATAGTGCTACATGGGAGGAGCATATTTCACATTTGACACGGGTGTTGGAAACGTTGAAGAAGTGTCAGTTGTTAGGAAATCTTAGGAAGTGCGAGTTTGCGTAACAGTCCATGGTGTATCTAGGGTATGTGATTGGTGGAGCAGAGTTGAAGATAGATTCTTCCAAGTTGGAGGCCATCATGAAATGGTTTATGCCTACTAATGTTTCTGAGGTCATGAGTTTCAATGGGGAAACACAATACCTAAGGAAATTTATAGCCTCATTTTCAGCGGTAGCGACACTGCTCCATGCCATAACAGCAAGTGCAAGAATTTCCAATGGGGAAAAGGTCAGCAGAAGGCTTTCAAGGAGCTAAAGAAGAATATCAACCAAGCACAAATTCTGGCATTACCAAATTTGCAATGACCCTTTGAAGTGGAGACAGATGTGAGTGGGTAGGATATGGGAATTGTCTTGATGCAAAGAAGAAGGCTTGTATGCTACCATTCTGAATTATTCCATGGGGCAGTTCTTAACTACCCTACCTACAATAAGGAGATTTAGCCCATGGTGCAAGCTGTGAAAAAGTGGAAGCACTATTTGATGGGAAAGGAGACAGTAATCCACATGGATCACCAGTTGTTACATTACTTGCAGGCCCAAAGTAAGTTACAACAGACTAGACATTACAAGTGGATGGGGTTTTTACAGTTTTTTCATTTGGTGCTCAAGTATAAGACGGGAAACACAAACAAGTTTGTCGACATTCTTTCAAGGCCACCCACATCGAAGATTACAACTTTGGGGACTCTTGTACACATGGAGCCATTAGCCCATGATGCATACAGAGAGGCATATTCAGAGGATGAGGACTTCAAGGAGGTGTATCAGCAGTTGCAGAGTCAAAGTCATGTGCACGACGGTGATAGGACCATTGACTACCATCTTCCAGATGGGTTACTCTATAGGCTGGATAAGCTATGTGTTCTTAAAGGTGAGTGATTGCATCTTATTAGAGAGGCTCACACCTCCAAGGTTGTAGATAACTTTGGTGTAGGGAAGACAATGGCTAACTTGTAGAGGTATGTGTATTGGCCCCAAGATGCAAGAGCAGGTAGTTAGGTTCATAAGAGGATGCATGCTTTGGTGTACTAGCAAGCCTAGTAACAAGAAACAGGGTCTATATCCTCCCTTACAGCAACTACTTGTCTTTGGGAAATCATTTCCACAGACTTCGTGGGAGCTTTAATGACAACCAAGAAGGGACATGACTACTTGTTCATGGTGGTTGATAGTTTCAGCAAGATGTGTGTTTTGATGCCCTGTAAAAAGACCATCAGCGAGCAAGAAGCAACAAACTTGTTCTTTGGATAGGTTTGGGTGCACTTTGGGATACCAAGGAGCATCATTTCAGAAAGGGATACAAGATTTCTTAGTGCATTCTAGACTCCATTATGGGAGAAGATGGACACCAAATTTAAGAGATTACAACATTCCATCCACAGATAGATGGCCAAACAGAGGTAGTCAATAGGACTTTGGTGCAACTTCTAAAGGGATACAAACAGAAGCATCTGAAGACCTGGGATGAAAATATGGTTTAAAGACAACATTTTTAAAACAGAGTAGTCCACACTTCTATAGGAAAGTCCCCATTTGAAACTTGTTTTGAATATTTTTTTCCTTCACCATTAGACATGGAATATGGGCAGTAAGGAGCGAGGGAAGATATTAAAGGAGATACTTTGAGGGCTGAAAAAATATAGAAAATATAAGGAAAATCCATCTACATGTACAAGAAACACTACAAAAGTCACAATAAAAGTATAAGGCCAGGCATGATCATCACAAAACAGATAAATCGTTTAATGTGGGAGACAAAGTATGGTTACAGTTGAACAAGGAGAGGTTGCGGGGCGTGGTAATAAATCAAGGCTTTGGGGGATGGTCCCTTTGGAATACTAGAAAAGGTGTGTGATAATGCCTATTGACTCAATTTAACACCATACATGCACATTACTCAGTTTTGAATGTAGATAATTTGAAACTCTATGATCCTTCAATGCTAGATCAGGAAGAGGAACAGGTTCTACCTTCTTTGGAGGATTTGGAACCAAATGCTCATGCGTAGTTGATATAAGATACAATTTTATAGAAGAGGTCTATAACTACAAGATAGGGTCAGTATGACCTTTGGCAGATTGAGTTGAAGGGACAACTTCCAAGCAAAGCTAAATGGTACACCAAAGAGAAAGTGGAGGAAAAAAAATTCACCTCATTCAATAGAATCTTTTGGGGATAAAAATCCTCCCAAAATGGGGAGGTGTGATCCGTATTGGATCATTATATTGTTTTTCATCCATCTTGATGCATTCAGAGAGGAAAAAGTGGCAGAATCAGCTCATGGGACTATTTTTACCGGTGGGACCAATTTGGCCAAACAAGGTTTGAAACCTTCCAAGAGCATTTTGAGGCATAAAACAGCATTTTTTGGGGTTGAAAATTTGACACACTAGTGAAACATACTCAAAAGTTGACCTTCCTATTTTCACACCTATAATTCAGGAGGATGTCACGCCAACCCCCATTATTCATGGAATAAGGGATACCCACGTGTTTGTGATGTAAAAGACTTTATAAGAGTCTATATTGTAACTCTAGTTAAGAGTTCATGTAGCTAAACTTAACCACTAGTAGGCTATCGAGTTGTGTTAAAATCGGGCCATTAAGAGGAAGAGGCATTCCATTCTTTCGAGAGCATTTTGTTCCATAGTTGAGCAAAGATAGCCAAGAGGGATAGGACGTAGAGCACATAAGAAGGATGTGCGCACTATAGCAGCCCACGAGCCGGAGGCCTTACTTCTTTGTACCTGCAACCATATTTCTAGACAAAGAAAGAGCGAAGCGGCCTTACCTGCTAACTTATTTTGTGTCTTATTTTGAGTGTGAGCTTATTTTGTCATTCTCTATTTTTTCATTCTCTTATTTTGGGTTTCCCAGAGCATATTTTGTGTCTTATGTGTGTGTGAGCTTATTTTGTCATTCTCTATTTTTTGCACTAATTACAGTTAAATCTACATATCTTAATGTTTAAAAAAATTATAATAGTGTAGAATCTCATATTTTTAATATAATATTATCAAATTTGTTGCAACGAACTATACAGTGGAATACCCACGGCAGTGTACGAACCATCCATACTTCTCTTACTTTAAGATTTTGATGCAACTATTGCTATCTTATTCCTTTTACATATCCAATGATATATATATATAATATATATATATATATATATATATATATATAATATATATATATAAGAAGATATATATATATATATATAATATATTATATATAAGATATATATATATATATATATATAGATATATATATATATATATATATATATATATATAATATATATATATTATATATATATAACTCTTGCTTAAACGATAACTCAAAGTGTCTACAAGAGTAAAATCTTCACAAAAACATTCTTACTAATTAGAGATTCTAACATACCTCATAAAAGACCATATTTGCTTCAATATAATTTTGTCTACAATTGCACAAGTCAATTTAATCTGGGCTGAAGGTATGTATGTATTTATGGAAGGAACCTTGATAAGCAATGTAGTGATTGCCACCAAATTTCCAACACAACTTTCTTGTGAGCTTCAACTGTAGGTTTGGGTTCAGAATTGTAGGCCAACAAGATGACAATGATACTCTTCAAACTCTCTTTAACTATGTATTTTTATAATAGTCACCATGCAAAATTTCTAAATCACCAACTAGTATGGTCGGCTTGATGTCTTCAATTAAGTCGACTTAATATATATATATATCATATATATATATATATATATATATATATATATATATATATATATATATATATATATATATATATATATATATATATATATAATATATATATAGTCACTTAGCATATCTCAGTTATGATTTGAGCAGTAATTCGCAAGTTTGCAATTATTGCTGAGTTCTTCATAACATTTGGATTGTACCATCCTTTAAAATCTTTCAACAGTGTTTTGTCATGGAGTAGCCTTATCACTGGAAATTATTTGCACTCGAATAACATTGTTATTGTAGTCACGAGACTATGTCGATACGAGAAATTGGTGTTATACACAGAGATCCACAAATATTTATGCTCAAAACATCGCACTTCACCTGTGTGCTCAAGTCATCGCATTTCAAAATTTCATTTTGACATTCAAATTATTTCAATACATCAAGTTCGCAGGTCAGTTTATCTTGTTTCAACATGATTCAAAAGATGTAAAGATCACTATCTCAAAAAATCTTCAATACATCTTGGCTCAAAGAGATAACAATTACTCCATTAGATCGAACTCTTCAACTTCAGAGACCTTGACCGCAAGTTGCTTAATGCTACACCCTTTGATGGCAACAGGAATAGGGCTTTTAAGCCTCAATCTAAACAAGGTTCATGCCTCAGAGATCTTCGTTGTACTATGACAGAGCCTTCAATAATATTTTATCCAATGGTACCAAAGTTTATGTCATAAACTCAACAATTTTCATTGATGAGGAGAACAAAATTATGCCCTAAATGGGGGTCAAAACTAAAGAAGTAGTTAGCACAGAACCATACAATATATTGCCCGAACAAATCCCCAAAACCAATAAAAAATAAGAATAAAAAACCCTCTTGTCTAATTTGTTTATTTCTCCACGCGCGCCGAGTAGAAATTCATAGCTCATTTACTAATAAATTTGTCATTTGAAGTGCATACCTATGAGGATAGATAGAGTGCCTATTTATAAATTATGGAGGGGCTTCAAGAAGGCAATGAAATTCTAATTTGGAGGGTGTCTCAATTTAAACTTCAAATTTTGGAGGGATATTAGGAAGGTAATCCTCATTTGAAGTTAAATGTAGTTTAAGTTTGAGACCCAAGGATGAGGGTGCTATCATTTTGGAGGAAGGATTTAATTAAAAAAAAAAATCTTGAGTCAATACCCCATGATGCCCTAGGTCATAATATTATAGTAAGCCTTCTTTTTTACTTCATGATGTTGGCCAAATAATAAGATGCCACAATATTAATCTTTTGGGGTTTTTCCCACACATTGGGGGCATCAAATTCAAGCAAGGATATCTTATACACCATGAGGCCTCTCGAGGTGCGCCACATACCACCATAAGCAACTCAATGAGGAGAATATAACAAGGATGATTTAGACTTGAGACATCATGAATTGTCATCTTATATTGGTTGACAAAAGCGGGGAATCACTTGGCGTTGCTTGGGTTGACATCAATGACAACCACAAGTCAGCAATTCCAGTGATTTAACCTATATATCTTTCATTCCAGTGGTTTTCATCCCAATTTGGGATCTAACCATCTGTATTCCTCGTGAATTTTATCAAACAATTTCCCAACAATATGTGAATTTCCTCTTTAAATGGATTTGAACCCATATGGCATAGTGTTGCAACATGTGCTCTAATACAACTCTATAAACCCCCCAACCACTTGTCTGGGCATATTAATGCATTTGTTTCCCCTATAACCTGATTTTATGGAGAAAACAAACAAACAAAACAAAACAAAAGTAAAAACAAACAAACAAAATTTTATTTTACTTCTTCTATGTATGTTACGCATATCTAAATGTGTTCTATAATGCAATGATATCATGCACGGGAATTATAATCACGTAATTACATCATTAATTTGTTATGTATTTGCAGCAGATAAAAATACATAATGTTAATTACAACATGATTCAAATTAACATTAAAAATAACACTTATCTAGTAAAAATTATCGAATGTTTGCGGATCTTGAATCTTCCTCCCAACCATAGACCACACTGCTTATATTCTCTCAGTAATGGGTCTCCCTCAAGCTAGGGCTTTAACTCCATTATACACCAGCTTACCCAAATCCAAGTACATACTAGTACCACACATAATCAAGTCAAGGTTCCAAACATAATAGTTTACAACCAACAGGCTCACACCCCTCATCAACCCTACAACCCAAGTAGTCCACCCCCTTATATGCACCAATAGTCATTCAACTTGTGCCACTACCTCCACGGTATCCTTCTAGGCCGACCAAGGAAGTTCCCAAGCCCTATGGTTTCCAAAAGTTGCTGCTACCTCATGGGTCTCCAGGTACCCCTCTAGCCTCACACTGGAGAACCTGTCCCCTTTCTTCCACATCACAAGGTCATCCCCTATGTTTCCATCTAGGATGGTCTAATCATCCTTCCCATAATGCAATGATGTAGAAAAAATGTGTGTTCCGTTACACTAACTCCTTCACTTTTATGTGCATGTTACTCTCTTGACATATGTCATCTTTTAAAGTTACTTTATGGACTTAACTTAAAACATGTGTGCTTTTAATAATTATTAAGCCTCACAAAACCCTTCTCACACCTATGGAGTATTAGCGGTGATGGTCTACAACAATGATGTATTTCACTAACGTGCATGTAATTTTTATTTACAAAACTAGATCCTCTGGCCTAAAAACACATAAACACATGCACATGAGTTCATCATCCCCAAAAGTAGTCATTCGGTCATTAGCCTAATTATATGTACCGACTCACTAGCATAAGTTTCATATGTGCATATTCATTTACAATTTGGAGAGTCAACACAAGGGTGTTACAATCTTAAATCCTAATCTATCAAACATCAAGATAGATCTAATATATAGAGGTGCAAATATTCTTCAAGTTTTTCTCCCTTCTCACACTCAAGCTAGTTCACTCAATAGATCATTAAAATATGTATATTGCCATACACCATCATAGATTCATCTTAAATCAAGATCTATCAAACATCGAGAGGGATCCAATCTGTAGAGGTGCAAAGATTCTTCAAGTTTTTCTCCCTTCTCACTCAAAATGCTTCACTCATGTTGTACATATTTCTCATAGGCAGTCCTTGGCTACAAAAACTATGCTGAGAAACCAACTCGATCAGTCTTTAGGTTCAAGTTGGCCCTTGAACTAGAGGGGGTTACCTCAAATGTTACAAGGCCCTATTTAACGTTGTTCATTGTCACTAGACAACAATCTATGAAGCACAATGTGTAGAAATTTTTGAATAATAAACACATATTCAATGGAGATTATCTTGATCATGTACTATTGAGGAATACATACACAATACATAAGCTCCTCTACGTTGATCATCAATATAACAACATCAATAACAATAAAACATCAAGAGCATGCACACATTAACACAGTATGTAACCCGGGGAAAGCTTACAGCTGAAAACCCCACACTATCTGTATATTAATGATTGAGAACATGTAACATTACAATAGTCAATAATTCTCACAAGTATCCAGCATTATCTCCACCTGTTACACACAATACAACTCAGATCTGATCTCCAAATATATTCCACTGCTTGCCTGCCTCCACTGCTCAATACCTGCACAAGAATGGTTGAACCAAACTCGTATTTACCTCAAAAGAATCACTCACACTGGGAATCACGTGAGTAGAGGCTATAATCACTTGGTATTGGCCAATTCTCATTGGCATAACTCAATCCGATTGATTGTGCAAATCCTCATGCACAACTATAGTCACAACTCATAACAATCTGATCCTCTAACACCTGTCCCTACTGAATTGAACATGCACTGACATGAAACTGAGTTAACTGATGTATTCTTTAGTTTCATTATGAGTTAATAATTAGTTTAACAACTCATCATTAGTCTATTTTCAGTTAGACTAATTACAGCTAATTTAACCAAGTCAAACTGAACACAACTCCATCAACTCCACAATCAACTCCACCAAACTCAACTGATTGAGTTCTAACTAAAGTCATGTATGCAACAACTCAACTGACCCACAAAGAAAACATATTTCCTTCTGACAGTTGTATGTGCCACATCTGTAGCTCAAACTGAAGTGCTCCAAGAGAATAAGATAAAGTTTATAGTCTAAATATTATTATAAGCTAATAATATTTGACTGCTCTATAATTAGACTTGACAATGTCACCGCTGTT
>APFE031634506.1:7382-20341 GCA_000404065.3 Pinus taeda
ATATATACAAATATTTTTGGTATTTTGGTGGTGTAAATGTGTTTTTAAATGTTCTTTGTAACAAATTTTTAACTTTAGTAAATGTTTTACTTCTCATGCATGCTGCTATAAAGAATTAGACGAATGCCAATCCAATACATAGTTAGCTAATGAATCAACGACTGTATTTAATTCTCAAGGAACATGCTCATATGTGATTATTTCAAATCAATGTTCCAAAAGTCGCACCCTTAGATAGTTACATAACAAGGCTAGATTACGAACGTGATAATGGTTTGTCAATTGCATAACGACTAGCTAGGAGTCTAACCTGACCACCAAATTGGAGATGCCCCTTGATGACGCTTCCATGAGAAGCGAAACGATGGACATGTACTAGGCAATATTGTTGGTGGCGGTACCAAGAAAGACCCCCCCGGAGCAAAATAGTTCCGCCTCGGGTGTATAGATGACCGAAGCAGTTGATGCAATGTGTCGTGTGTGACGACTGACACCATACGTGTATCCTACGTATGCTAAGGGAAACAACAACACCTGCATTGTGAGAAGAATGTATGAGACAAGTACTCCACTAGATAACAAACAATCCAATCACATCAAAAAAGGTAAGCAAAACTTATGAATACATAAAATTACAAAGCACATGCCCAGTGCAATACTAGGCACAATACTTTTTTAGATAGAGTCCATATTTGGGCTCCTTGAGTGGGATTCCATCCCAGTCCTGTAGTTCATATGTCCCCGTGGGGAGGAATTTCATTATGACATAAGGACCTAGCCAAATGGGTCGAAGCGTGCATGCCTTCAAGAGGTTATCTTTTGGATGATAGAGCAATACGAAGTCACCCGCTTGGAAAGAACAAAACCTAACCTCTTTCGAAAATTGGGTTTGTACCTGCTCCTTCTGAGCTGCGAGTGCCAAATCAACATCTAGACAGGTTTTATCCAGCTATTTAAGGTATAGTAGGCATTCTTCTTCGTCAGTAGGGCCGGGCATGGGTTCAACGGCTATTTCTAGGGAAGGGATTGGCCACCCATTTCTGTTTGCCTCGTCATAAAGTTGGATCTTATGCGCGACAAACAATGGATTAAAGTCAGACATTTCCTCGTGAGACCAAACAAATTCATCATGGAATTCCTCATGTAGGTAGGTGGAGCTTGCAATTTCCTCAGGACTACAATCTGCTCGCATCTGGGTGTCTTCCACGATGCCTGTCATGACCGAAATATCTATGGGCAATGACCTGGAAGTGTCGCCCATATTTCCTTCCACCCTAAAAGTTTGGATGCTTGTATAGGGTGGGGAAATGATTTCGTTTATGTCAGAGGACAAGACTTGAAGAGGCATCATGTCCGAATCAGATGTCGAAACCAAATGATGCCAATTCTCCCAATGTTGCTCTCCAAAACTCATGATTTCTCGAATAGTTTCATCCATAGATGGGATTCAATCGAGAAAATCTAAAGGAGGAGTTGTTATGGGAAGGGCGGTGGTACCGTCGGTGATAACCAACATGACCGGAGATGTGGATGTGGATTGAATGCCTTGGTAAGCCGATTCAGCAGGTTACAGTGGCATCTGGTCTTCGAATTTGTCAAGGTTTGAAGGTGCCGTTAGGATCCAAGGATCGGTCAGTTCGTGAGTAATTTATGAAAGCATGTTGATCGATTGTGAAACTTGGGGCGGCTGAAGAGGAAAACAAACCATCAGGGAAGAAGCCTTCAGTAGACCGATGCCTATACTGACATAATTGTTAGTGCCACCTCCTACTAGGGGTACGGAGCCACTTGGTAATGGTGAATAATCAGGGGTGTAGAAAGACAACTGATCCACTATAATGACATTTCCATCCAATGGAAATAGGATGATACGAAAGACAGTGGATACGACGGCTATCATGGCATATGTCCAACTGCGACCCAACAATATATTATAGTAGAGTTTCTTGTCCATGACTTCTACGTCCACTGTTACTGTTTTCCCAGCCAAAGTGATGGGAAAACTGGCTAGTATCCTTTTGGGATAAAGGTGTGGCCGTCAAAATCTTTAAGGGAGTTCAATGGTGGGGATAGGGTTGGGGAACCTAGGGCAAGCCAACATGAAGCTAACATGACACAGGTTGAAGCACCTTCGTCGATGACAGTTCTGTGTATACCTTTACCTTTTGTAGTGATATGCACCTGAAATGCAAGTCGGTGGGAAAGGGGAGGTTTAAACTTGTCCATGTCGAAAATGGCTAGCATGGAATCTGTAGGGTCAATACCTCTGATGGCCGAAAGCAAAGCTTTCCGTTGGCTGGGGTATGTTTATAATACTTCGAGCGCCGACATAGCCGACGATGCTTGAACCAAATCCTTTACGATATTGTAGTGTTGGGTGGCATGTGCAGATGTATTGTGTGTTGTGCATCGAAGTGTCCCCTTGGGGGGTCAAATTACAAAGTCCTCAATCGGACTTTCGATATGTAGATCATTGGGCAGTGATGGGTTTTGACCTGAGGATGGTTCTTCTACTGGAGCGACAGGAGCTCCATAAGATTTAGCTCTTGTGGTGAGTTCTACCATTTCAAATGTGTAAACGGTAGAACTTCCTTCACCATATGAAGGATGTTACGAACCATCACTGACCCCTAGCATGGGTTGCAGTTGGTTGGCAACGAGATTTTGTTGTTGTTGAGTAGGAACAGGATTTCTAAGGACAGTAGGTGCCTTACCAGAATCTCTTTTAGCAAGGTAATCTATGCACTCTTGAAGATGCAGACAATGCTAGGTTACGTGGTCTTCAAGACAGAGTTTGCATGGATATCTGGTGCCTTTATCTTTTTCCTCAACAGTAGGCGCAACAGCCTTTTGTTTGGGGTTGGGCTGCTTGGATGACTGCTCTTCAGAAGGAGTGGTCTTGTTCTTATTCTTCTTGTTCTTGCCACTGGATTTTTGTGTAGACTACATAGAGTTTATCGTAGTGGCAGGAAGAGCAATTGCTTTGGTAGAGGGGTCCACCGCCAGCTTGGCAATGGAACCATTAAGTTTTTTTACAGCGACCCCAAAGGTTGCGCCGATAATCTCGTCGGCGTGCACTCGGGGGCGCTGAGTGGTAGAAGCATTGGGGTCACCAGGAGCATTGGGGATGATGTCGTAAAGAGTGCCAGATGTGAACAAATCAAATCTAAGTGTTGGGCACGATGTATGGATTGGTCTTTTGTGACCGCACCACCTAGAGCGACATCTCTAACAATTTGTGGGAGTAAGGACTTACAGAACTAGTCCATTAAGAGAAAATCAGGGGTGGGAGCTTTGACTAACCTCCACCTATGTCTCCATTCATGAATATGATTAGAGATGTGGGTGATAGTATCCTAAAAAAATGAAGTAAGGAGCTTTGTCACTGTCTCATAGTGGATAGGTAACTGAAATTGCTTTAGGAACTCCATCGCTAAAGCGTCAAAGGTATTTACTGACGCACGTGGTGACTCAATATACCATTTCGCGGCATTGCACGTGAGGGTGCAGGGAAAAAGACATAACCGGACAATATCATCCACCATAGAGTTAGAAACACACCAGAGATGGTAGGTGGTGATATGGGTGCTTGGATCCTCCCCTTATTTTCTGTCGAACATTGGAATTTCCATCGGTATTTTATGCGGGATCGGTGGCCATTGTAAGTTGTGGTAGATGGGGTCGTTTGTCAATTTGTATAAGTTGGGAATATCCAACGTTGCCAAAAAAGGCAGAGAGTTGGGTGCTCCTGACTTGAACCATGGTGATGACGGATGACCTGAGGAGCTGTGTGCTCCTCCCATCGTTTGGTTCCCCATAGTGTACATGGGTTGTGTGGTGTAGCAGTTGCTTTGCGATATGGTGTTGTAGAGTGGATTCCCATGAGGATTTTGATACTGGGATATGAAATTGCCCCCAGTATAAGCGGTGCCCCCTTGACTCATTTGAGTCTATGAGTAGGGTGCCCCCATGGATTGGTTGGGAATCCCTTGTTGATGCCCAACTGACAAAGAACTAACCAGAACTAACCATATGGCTTTGATTGACAGAGGGAACACTCATGTCAATCAGCGACTGCTCATGCATGCCTGAGAACATAGGGGGAGCTGTGACATTCCCCATCAACATGTACATATTGGGAACCCCCCCAGATATCTGAATCTGGGGGTTGGAATTGTACATTGGCGGCCGACCTTGTTGTTCGTAAATAGGAACCGTGCCCATAGTGCCACATTGAGTGTTATATGGAGCATTATATGTGGCACTAGTCGAAGGTATGCATTGTGGCACCATAGGAGTGGAACCTGGCATCTACTGGATTCCACTTATAGAGGGTGTTATGTGAGTTGCCATACCTGGGACAAACGGGATAGCGGGATTTCACATTACCAATGTTATGATGACCGTCGACTGGGGAAGTGGTAGAGGACCAACAGTGTCTCTAAAATTACACAACTCTTGATGCGTCGACTAGATAGATTGGAAAGTTCCACCTACTAAAGAAGGAAGTACAGGTACCACGGGAGCAATGATAGGATCTGACGGGTTTGTAAGTGAGTGTTAAAGTGAGGAAGAAACCCTTCCGTGAAGAAATCCTCCACAAACTGGAATCATTGGTCGTCCACACAGATCCCGTGTGTGATTTAGGAGACTGATTCCTCAAAGATGAGGAATCCGAGTCAGTGGAACTCAGTAGATCATCCACAATGAGTGGGGGAAGTCCTAACAATTGTCTGGAGTGACAACGAGGGCCGGATGTAGCCACGGTGACCGTTAAGTTTTATCAAATAGATTTTAATGTGATATTCTTTAAAGTCTTGAAAATGATAGCACTCAGGTACCTAAAATTGAAAAATACACTAAATATATCAATCAACAAACAGAGGGAAATTACCTTGTCTGATAAGCGCCGATTACTAGAGATGAAACCCAGTCTCTCAATGAATAACAGAGAAGGATGGTCAAATGTACGGTTACAGTTTCTTTAGAGCTTCACCCAAACCTCAGATTGAGGGGCCAAGTACTCACATGAAGACGAGCACCCTCCCAAAAACTGAAGACAAAGTAGATCCGTCTGTTTTAGGTACCAGGACAGCCCGTCCTAGTCACCTTGTGTAAGTACCTAGAAGTTTTGGCCACCATAGATACCTCAAATCACAGACATTACCAAGGGGGTCATAGTCGTAGACAGCATGCTATGTGGGCAAGATACCTGAGTCCCCGACTCAGTTCTGAAATCCACGAAGGGACCCCCAATACACAGAATGCCCAAAGGATTTGTAAGAGAAGATGGGCTACCTTCAATTACAGTCCGATGTTATCTCATATTTCGCTCCATTGTTAGTGGAGTGGTCCTGGTAATATGAGTGCATAAGGATTTTTCACTCATTAACAACACTAGTTTTTGTTTTCAACCTTGGGCAGTTCACTCACATGTTTATCCCAAGGTCCTAATCTAGCTAATGTTGGTTTGCTCAAAAGAGTAACTGATTGATTTTTAATGTAAATTTTAGTGTACTTGATTATTTGTCTTCGGTAGGGGTGTTGACGTATGAATATGGTGAGACTCTTGACTCAATAAATCATGCAGAATAATGCTCTAAATTTGTTTTTTCAATTTCTTATGCAAACAAGTCTTATTCTACATATTCATCTTTTCATGTATTCATGGATTCGTCTGTGCATCTAAAGCCATTCAACACTTGCATAACCAAAAGATTCTTTTCCCAATATTTCCTAACAACTACTGAAAACCAAAATGAAGTAGCTTACAACTATTTCGATAGAAGGATGAATATAATTTATCAGCCTGTCTTTCAAAAAAAAATGTATTTTAAGAGAGAAAAACTAAAACTTTTTCTTGAAAATAAATTTTCAAGACACCAAATTTGTTAACATAATACTATTGCAGATCTTACTTTAGCCCCTGAGACAAGTTCCCCCCTTTTGGTCCACAGAATCTTTTGGAAAACATGGAAATGGGACTAAAGCTCTGTTTCAGTGTAAACAGAGAGTTAGTTGGGCCACTAATGCTCCCTGTACATTGGCACAGAGCTTTATAAAGCTCTGTTTAGCCTGGAAACCTGCGTTAGTGAGGGAAATAGCTCAAACAAAGGGCCTTTAGGAGTAGTTTCTGAGGAGAATGCAAATTAGTAGGATGTAACAAGATAGTTGGTGGATCAGAAAAGGATTTAAAGAAGTAGGAAGCTCTTAGAAGAAAGAGAATAACTGAGAGGAGTCCAAGACGACCGGGAACTAGATGTATAGTCCCCAGTGGAGTCACCAATTCTGCTATGGGGTAAAATGCATGGTGGATATGGAATGAAAACTACCCTCAAAGGCCTTCCCGGGACCTTCGACGGACTGTAAGATTATTTGCAAAAGCTACCAAGTTACACACATGTTCATCTATCAAACATAAATTGACAAGGTATGGAAAGAGGATCACCTTTAGTTCCTTCTATATTTGTTTGGAGATCTCTATGTGGCAAGAAGAACTCCTTCAAGACCAGCTCAAAGACAATTCCTGCACAAAGGACAAGATAAACCAATCACAGCATATGCTCTTAAAAACTAATGTAAGAATGCACAATAAACATATATTAGTGTATAACTTAACTACTCATCTCGACAAGCATCAGAATGAAGAAATAAATGAACAACATTACCGACACTATGGAGTAGGGAACACAACTGCAGTTCTAGATTTATAGTGGAAGAGTGATTACAACCAGCCGTTGTATCAGCCTTCCTCTAACCCTTCTTCCTCTCTCTCTCTCTCTCTCCCTCTTTCAGCTCACTTCTTCAAGTTTATGACAGTTCACAACAACTCAATGGGCTATCCTTCCAAATGCTCTGACCCCTTTCACAATGGCCCTCTCGCTGCTTATGTAGCAATCGAATTAGGGCTACCAAGGTCCTCCTAGAGTTCATTAGGGCAAAAGCCATGAACTTGCCCTGTTTTCAAGCTTTTTCCCATTTGCCTTCATTCTCAGATTGGAATTTCTCCAAATATCTTTATTTTTGGGGTTTCCTTGCTTTTCTTGAGAAAATTTAGGGATTAATATCTAGATATTTATGAGCATATTCATTGGCTTGACCTTCTGAACTTCCCTTAGGTTCACTAACGCTCCCCCTAGTCTAACAACTTGAGTTAGCAGGGTGACTAACACTCCTATATGCTTGGTAACAAGCTTTATAAAGTAGGTTAACAGTGTGCAGAGAGAATTAGTGTGGAATCAAGGCCTGCAATTGTCGTCTTTGCTTCAGTCATCTTGTCTTTCACCTCTAAGTTGATGAGGAGATCATTTTGTCCTATAACAGCAATCTGTTCAAACTTGGCCCAGATCAAATATTAAGAAGGTGTGTAAGGGAAGAGGAAGTCTTTGACATCCTTCTGACCTATCATGACGGACCTTGTGGAGGTCACTTTGTAGCAAAGAGGATAGCATTCAAAGTCTTGCAAGAAGGCTATTATTGGCCTACTATTCATCAGGATGTGAAAAAGTACATTAGTCAGTGTGACCGGTGCCAGAGGATGGGAAAGCCTACTCCAAGAGATGAAATGCCCCTACAACCTCAAGTGACTTTCGAGCCATTTGACAAGTGGGCCATTGACTTCATTGGGCCTATCAACCCTCCTTCAAAGCAAAAATAACACATCATTGTGTGCACTGGTTATTTGACTAAATGGGTTGAAACCAAGTCAATTAAGGCAGCAACAGAAGAGAATGTGGTTGAGTTCCTAAGGGAGAATATATTATAAAAATTTGGGTATCCTAGAGAGCTAGTCACAGACCAAGGTAGCCAGTTTACCTCCAACATGATTGAAGAACTGCTCATCCATCACAAAATCAAGCATAGGACCTCCACTCCTTATCATCCACAAGCTAATGGGCAATTTGAGGTGACTAATAGGGCACTGGAGAACATATTAACCAAGGTAGTGAGTAGCAGCAGGAAGGATTGGGCAGAGAGACTAGTTGAGGCCACCTGGGCCTATAATACAACATGGAAGACCATCACTGGATTTACACCCTATGAGCTGGTTTGTGGGAAAAGGCTTTGCTATCCATTGAGTTTGAATATAACACATTGAGGATGGTAGCCCAACTAGATTTGGATCTTAATCATGCACAAAAAGAAAGATTGTTACATTTGAATGGCTTGGATGAATTCAGAATGCAGGCCCTCCTACATACAGAGATAGTTCAGCTTCATAGGAAGATTTGGCATGACAAGCACATCAAGGAGAAGCAATTTCAATAGGGAGACTGGGCATTTTTATATGTGTTAGAGCCTAAATCTACCTCAGGCTGAGAAAGGTAGGATCTAGGACAACATCAAACCACACTTAACCTGGTAGCTAGCCCTACCAGGTCGGGAGAGGGCTCTCTCCTGGTCAATCTCAACAAAATATGATCAATGAGGGCTTGAGATGACTAATATGCTGACTGATTTTAGGCTAGGTATGTGTGTGCAAGATTTTGATTGAATAAAATGATGATTTGTTGGCTCAAATGGAAAGGCAGATTTTGGGTGCAAGGAATGAGGCTCAGTTTTGCATAGATCTCAATGGGGCAAGGTAGGCAACTGATTTGGCACTTCAAATTTAATGAGATGGAGAGATTAGATAGGTGAGGAGTTGAAGAGGGCAAGAAAACTTAGGGATCCTCTTCAAACAGCTGAAAACATAAAAAACTAAAGCAAACCCAAGGTAGAGCACTGCAATTTCAATGGATTCTACCTTTCTCCCTTGTTTGATTTAGCTAAGAATAAAAAAGATAGATAATGGCCTACAATCACATAAATAAATTCACAATTACAAAATAAAGCACTGTACCAAGACAAATTTCCACATGGATCCCAAAGAGTGCTGCAAACCTTGGTCTCAATTCCTTAGCCAAAATGTTGATATGAGTGTACAATGAAGCTCAAGGCTTTCTCAAAAGTCCAACCATGCTAATGACTAAAAAACCACATAATATAAACAAAACATAGCTCAGCCTAGCCTCTAGGGGTCGAGCTCACTAGTTTAGGAGCTATTCCAACTAATTCTAAACTGAGAACTAGAAATTAGGTAGTGGAACAGCATGCCTCTAGAAACAAGGGAACTGATTCATTCAGTTTCAAACAACTTTTTAATCGATGAATCTACCTCCATAAGTAAAAATTTGACATATTTACATCATGATCCATCAATTTACATTAGACTACATCACAAATTTGACATCAAGAAGGAGAAAAAATTAAACTGTCAAAAGCTAGGTGAAAAATAGAGCATTCTTGGTCAAACTGGGCCAAATTTCCTCTATGCGTCGCGCCAATTTTTCTATGCGTAGTGCCTGTTTGGAGCCACTTTTGGAGGCCTTTCCGATGTCCAAATTCACTCCAAGTGTGCTTGTTCGAAAGGTCTTCCTGTCTACGTTCCAAAACAAGTGGAATTTTTGAATTTGGCCTCCATTTACCCCTCCAAAATTCAGTTCTCCCAACACTGCTTCCTGTGTGTCAAAATAGGGGCAATAAGGTCATTTTTTGAGTGTTTTTGACCTTTTTGAGGGCTCAAAACATGTCAAAATTTCTTGGCCATTGGTAGGAAAGCATATTTTTCCATGCCAAATCCAAAAATGCTGAGTTGTTTTCATTTGGAGGCTACCATCAAAAGCGAGCGCCAGGTGGCGCGGCGCATAGGGCAAAAAATCCTGTTTTTTAAGCCAAAAATGCAAAAAATGCAAAAAATGCCCCAAATTTTTTGAAATTTGGGCTGAGTCTTCTCTATCAAGTAGTATGTTGGGCCAAGAAAGCCTCAGCCAATATCTAAAGTCTATCATGCTCCTTTCGCCTCTTTGATGCCCTTTTCAATTTTGCCTTTAAGCTCCTGATTCTCACCTTGCAAACTTTGTTTCTCGCCATGTAATGATAAGCCATATGCCTCAAAAATGTCTTCTCCTTGTTGGCCTTCTCTAACAATCTCTCTAAGTGGATATTGGCTCTTTCAAGCCACGATTCTCGATCAGCATTGATCTCTTGCTCAAGTGAAGTGAGCCCCACCCTCCTCCTTTGGGCAGCTTGGCGGTTTTCCTGTATGTTTTGCAATTCCATAATCACTTGTTGATCCTCAAGCTGCTTATTTCTTTGCTCTAGGTACTTTATTATCCACTTAGCTTTTTCCAAATTGAGGGACAAGGCATTGATGTTCGCCTATTGTTCTTGGATGACTTCTTGAAGATTTGAGCTTTGTGGGCCCAAATTCGTATCATCTCCCTTGATGAGAATGAACTCGGTCTCCCGCTCACCTGATGGTCCCTCATCCTGTAATGGCCTCTTGCCTTTATCCTAAACCTGTTGTACTGATGAAGGAAGCGAGACCCATTCCACCACGAGTGGAGATAATACTCGCTTAGCTGCTGCGAACAACCGTCTAGTGCCCTTCTGATAAGTGATAAACACCGGCATACTAGCGGTCTGTGTGTCATGACCCTCATGCTGATGTGAAGGTCCACCTGTCTCATGTAAAACCTTTGGAGGTCCCTGATAAGCTGTGAAGAACTCACGAGAAATGAAATCATCCCAAGTGATGCCCTGCAAACCAAGCTGATGGATCAGGCCCTCACAGCTGAAATACTTCATTATTAGTTTCATCAAAGGAGCATAAGAATCTTTCAAGTACCGAAAAGGAAAAACTCTACTGAGTTGTCTCAAATAACCGGGCTTAATATATGGTTCATAATGTTGCCTGTCAATCTGCTGCCTTTTGTTCCATTGCTCTCCAATATTAGGAATACCGGTTGCTAGAGAAATAGATTATGGTGTTAAAGTGAATGTTACACCAGCTAGAGTAGCTTGACCATCATTTAAATGAAGCACAAACAAATGAGCCAAATCATGGTGAAATTGGACTCTAGCAACCATCTCACAGAACTCATAGTAGGACTGGTGCTAGAAACATGTCATGGTGAGAGGGCAGGCCTGTAGCTTAGCAAGAGTAGTGGGCTCCTCTCGTATATTTTTGCCACCTCTATGAGGTCTCCTAGGTGCATGTACCTCTGTAGAAGAATCACTATGTGTCTCCTCTTCACGATCATATGAAGGATCAGACTCCATCTCTGCTAGTGGGTGAGCTGTCTTGATGAGGAATAGGAAACTTATGGTGTTTCTTGATTTTCTGCCACCAAGGGAAAAATATGTGAGGGACTGTGGAGGGAGGAAAAAATGAGGATTTTGGGACTGTTAGAACAGGGTTTAGTTAGGGAAACAGGGGATTAGGGAGTGATTTGGGAGTTTTGGGTATAGCACTAGGGTTTGGGAATTTATATTTTAGGAGTTTGGGAAATGGGATTTTTGGTGATTGGGAAAGATAATTTTTGGGAATATGGGGGTTAGGGAATGGGGGAATAAGGTGAGAAAATAAGTGAAGGAGTGAAAAGGTGAGGGAATGGGAGAATGGACTTGGCAGCCACAATAACCAATGCAAACCCTAGCAATGTTTTCTTGAGAAATGGCAAGAATGTAGGGTTTGATTTTTCTTTTAGACAACCACCATAAATTGTATGAAAAACTCCTTTACTAGCAGTGATACTTGTACAATGAAGGATTTGAGCATTTTTGGCGTTTTGAGGGAGTTGTTAAAAAATTCGGGCTTGGCAGCTCTACGCGTCGCGCCTCATCCCCAACGCGTCGCACCCTTTATGTGCACCGCGTCCATTCAACTTTGCACTAGAAATCGTGGCCCTATGCGCTGCACCTACTATGTGCGCCGCGCCACTCACCTAGTGCGCTGCACCTCTGGTTTTACACAATTTCTCTCCAATTTCTCTAGTTTTCTCACACATGGCCTTTGCTCACACTTTGTTGCTTAAGTGCAAATGAGCCTTTCAATTGAGAAAATCATTTATACCCAAGAGCTTTAATTTTTATTTCATAAAAACCCACTTTCATAATGTTTACAATGTGACTTTATTTTTTAACTCTGTTCTTTTAGCTTTTGACTTTATTTGAGCTTGTGATGAACTGAATGACTTGTGTTTTGTTTGCTTTGCAGGGGATCAGAACTACTGAGGCTAGGGGAAGTGACCAGGGTTGCCATTGAACTTATTTACATACGAAGGAAATGAAATTACATGAATTTATACCATAAAACCTCAAATACTTTGTTTTTCCTCAAAACAGAGTTTTGAGGAAAAATACATCTCTGAGCGCTTGATTATGAAATTTATTGGTGCTGGAACCTCCTCATGTGCCTGCTGACTATTATTTAGACATTTTGAACACCTATTTGACGAAACCCTAGACCTAATGACAGTGAAACCCTAGACAATACTTTTGCACATTTTAAAGACAAGAAGTGACTGCAAATGATCTTGATGAGTAAAAATAAGCCAACAGGTAAAGGACATGAGGGAAAATGTTGGAGAAGCCACTACTGTCAAATGATCCATGCTCCTAATGGAATGCAGCTGACTAGGCGAGACACCTAATATGCAATGCAACAAGAGGATTTGATCTCTGATGGAGGGATGAAGATACTGACACTAACAATATGATTTCATATTTAAAGACTTCAAGGGCAAGCTAAGGACAAGATGGCTCGAACCTTATGTGGTGGAAATATTCCATGACAATGGTTTAGTGCAAATCAGAACTATAGATGAAGAAGCCATTCCATTGCTAGTTAATGGACACTGATTGAAAATGTACAAGAGGCCTTTATCAAGACAAGAGTTCAATGACAACATCAATAAGACAGTGATGATGGTGGAGCAATTTCCAGCTCCTCCCTCATCAGGTCACTGAAAAAGGAAAAAAAAAAGAATAAGGATTCAGGTGAAAACCTCCATGAGGCACTTGAGACCCATCTTTGGGTTGAAAACCTCATGAGGCGGCCTAAGGATGAGAAAAGATGAAAAAGAGTAAGAAGATCCCTTGGTGAAAACATTCCTTGAGGCACCAAGGGCAAATAT
>APFE031634506.1:21530-34910 GCA_000404065.3 Pinus taeda
GATGCCAGCTAAATCCTATGCTCTTTACCTCAAAGAACAATGGCTGCAATTTCATATTAAAACACTAGCACAAAGGAGCACCATGCCATTTCAGGATTGTAGACAGTTTATTGATCTTTGTGATCAAAGTGCACTAAAGGATGGGGCCAAAATGACTGAGTTTTACTTGCATAACTAGGCCCTCACAGACATGAATATTTGGGATCCTAATGCAGAGCTAGAAGATCTACAATTAATGTCTTTGGCATCATCGATGAACCATGAGAATTCAAGGGCTGCAGAGATGAAAATAATATTGGCCAGAGAGAAAAATAAGCCTCTTTTTATCAAAGCTGAACAATCAAATCCCATGGCCCTAATCAGCACCCATAATCTAATTGCAAATGATCCTCAGCTCGCACTTAGATATCTTGCATCCCAAGAGCAAGAAATTTCCTATTTTGAGGATATGTTTAGGCCGCTAAGATGATAATATACATGCCTACTAAAGGAGATGGAACACACTGCCACACAACTTGAATATCAGAGAATATCACTCCCCTCAAAGGTTGAGAAAGGCACTCAATAGGACACTTATGTATAAGCAATCAATGCAAAGGTTGAAGGTCAATTGGATAGGCCTAAAACTTAGTCCACCACTACTCCTAGGGATGATAAAAGGGAGAAAAGAAGAGGAAAAGAGGCAGTGGGAAGAAGTAGAAAGGAAAGCAGGCTTCTATGAACAAGAAGAAGAGACCACAGCAGAAGCATGGGATGTCAGAGAGGCTACCAGAGCCATGAAGGACATGGACATTGACTAAGTTGCTCAAAGGATGAGCAACACTTTCAGTAGTGGGTTGATGATGAGCCTCATCATTGAGTAATTATATGGGCCTTAATTGGCTTTAATTCACCTCCTAGCTTAGTCAAACCAACTATTCTCACAACTTATTGCATACTTTTGATTATATTTTGTTTATGAGATGAGTTAGAGTTGGATATTTTGCTTTGTGGTCTAATGTGCATGTAATGCAGGAATAAAGGATAAATGAAAGGAACTATGGAAAAGATAAAGGATAAAAGGATAAATGCAAGGAACTATGGCAAAGACCTTGGTCAAAAATTGAATGGGACAAGCGAGAGTAATTATAGGAGGTAAATCCTCCTCATTTACTAGCCCTCCATTCAAATATTCCTCCATCAGCTCAGAGTGCAAAAGACCATCACTTTGAAGACTATAAGACAACCAAGCAAGTGAAAGGCACGAAATCCAATTTTTCCTGAGTTGGAGGCCAAGCCTCCCTAATGGGAAGGAAGTCGTTAAAGACTTCAGAGGTATAAATAGAGAGGCTTAGGACCTCAGTAGGATTAAAACTTCTATTGTAAAAACTCTACTTTATTTCTGAGCTGCAAAACTTGTGACAATTTGTTCTGTAATCCATGGTTTTTATAATAAGAATGAGTTCTATTTAAGCCAGCTTTGAGTTAACTTCAAGGGCTGAAGCTCTTGGGTTAGGGCCCGACCCGAGCAGCCAAAGATCCTCTTTATTGTACTGTTATGCTAGCATAGATTCCTATTTTCTGTTCATTTGCTTAAGTAGATTCATGGTTTTCTATTTATTTTTTTAAGTAGTTGCACTTTCATTACAACATTATATCGTAGATTATTCATAGTTTTCCTATTCATTTGCTTCAGTAGCTGTATTTGCTTTAAGTTTACTTCCATTTGTGTTTTTTTAATTAGCAGGTTAGCTAGAGGAAAAAGATCACTATCAGGTTGTGCACAGGTGTCTTGACCTCATCTCCTCCCTCTCGGACCATGACTTGAGGAAGGGATCCTCCAGTAGCCCCAGAAACATAGGTTTCTGGTTCTTGCATGAGCTATGGAGTTTGTCATTTTATGCCATTACTCGTTCACCCTCACTGTGTTTTTCAGTCATTTTCCTTTGAAACCTTCTTCAGCACGTTCTTCATGCATCGCTTCCACGCCGTATGATCCACAACAAACCTTCACAATCACCATCCGATTCATTGTTTTCTCTAACTGCTGCCTCACATGGAGCCTTCCACTTACTTTATGCAGTTTAAATCCCCACTGTCGATCTACCTCGCCTAATCTAATGGTTATCGTGTCACCTCAACACTTTATGTGCTTTGAATCCCCACTGTCGATCTGCCTCACCTGATCTGACGGCTATCGCTTCACCCAATCACCAACTAGCTTGGCCGATCTCCACCATTGATCAATCCCGCCTGATCCAACAGCTATCGCGTAATCTTGCGCGGATTAGTGCACGAACACTATCTCCCTGAGAGCACGTGAGAAAAGTGGTTTTCTCGTGCTACGTGTCACACAGTAAGGCTAATCACGTGAAATTTCAAAATTTTGCTTACTACCTTAAGGGCATGCGAGAAACTACTTACCACCTTAGAAACCCGCTCCATCATTTCCGCATGTTTCTTTTTCCTGTGATACGATCTCCACCGTCCATCTCTTGACTTAATCTGCATGATAAGATAATAGTCGTTCATCACTTCGTTACCCTATCTGTCCATCTCTTGACTTAATCTCCACGATTAGATTTCGACCATTCATCTCTTGTTAACCTTGTTCATTCATCCATTCACTTAATCCGTCTCGATACGATCTCCATTGTTCATCCTGTTCATTAACCTCATTCATCCATTTATTTGCTTAAGCCCCGTGATAAGATCTCCACTGTCCATCTTTTGTTCGTTGATCGATCCAATGTTCCTTATGCACTATTGTGTCCTTACGTCTTCCTTCCATTGATTTCGACCTCCAATTGCTCTTCCGCTTGAAAACCGATTTAGTCTAAGTTTATTTGCTTACACCTTAGTATAGTTTAATGTTTTTTACTTCTACAACTTACATAGCAGCCATAGGTTAGTGATTGTTTTAGCAATTCTACTTAGCATAGCTGTTTAGTTGGTTAGTTAGGTTGTGGTGTTATTTAGCATTTCATGCTATTTTCTTCATTACTGCAGTAGAGTAGCTCTCTCTTAAAATAGGTTTTCTCTTCTTCCATCAAAGAATTAAGCTTGTTCAGACCCTATAGAAGTCTGGCTTAGAACCCCTGGGGTCTCTTATCAGATAAATAGTGAAAACAGGCATGACCTTTACTTCTACTTGTGCCTATAGCACTGTCACCTCCAAGTTTGTACAAACCCCGGGTTGATGAGTAAAGCTGGTAGCCCTAGGAATTGCAGCATTATTGTTGCAATACCTAGGCTTATCACCCTACAAATGAAGTATCAAGTAAAGGCTTTAGAAATGTGCACATAAAGAAAAGACCTAGGCTCTCTTTGAAGGTCAGTGCAACTAATGAGTCACAGAAAGGAACATTTGACAAACTTGGAGAGACATCTATTTTCACACAGTTTGGTGGACAGTCTACTTAGTCTCCCACTCATTCCACCACATCTCATGAACAATAGGTGTTTCATACCAGCGAAGGTAGTAAGAAGGATAAAAACGAAGAAGATGATATTTTCCATGTTTTCAGTGAAATTAAGAAGAAGAATGAGGAATTAAAGTTGAACACCTATACTCAACTTTGGAAACATTCTTCCAGTTCTCAAGCCAGACTTCTTTCAGCGTTTGACTCTGAAAAGGGTAAAATGCAGATGGCTTTCTTACAAGCTCAGATTCCACAACCCGGAATTGTTGCACATTACCAAAAACAAACTTCCCTTGAATTTAATGTTAAAAATGTACATCCTATTGACCAAATTGAGATGCACAAACAGACTGGACAAATGATCTCTTTTACTTTAACTAACACTGCCATGAGTCTGTCAAAATTGCAGGTCACCTTGGCTAATACACAGTCAAAGCTCTAGATTGAAAAAGTTTCCTCATTGGCAAAAGACACCAAGATCAAAGCTTTGGAAGATATGGTGCTGAAGATGGGATATGATCCCTCTAATATAAATGTTGCAGAAGAAATTGTCAAGAAGAAAAATGCTGAGGTTTCAGCATTAAGGAAGCAACTTAAATTGCAAGCTTCAGAGGACCCAATGACTAAATAAATTGAAGAAAATAAGGCTCAGAAATTAGACATGATGAAACTCATTATAGAACAAAATTTGCAAATAAAATAGATGGAAGAACAAATGGAAAAACTCGTCAAAGAGAAAGACGAAGCCATGAAAAAGGCCAATATTCAAATGGATGTAGTTACTCTTGCAATAGTCCCTATAACTACAGGTTCTTGCCTTAGGAAAAACAACAACCATAGGCACAACAAAAGGAGCTGAACAACTTGCTAAATCTATTCAATATCTGTCTATTTAGACAGAGGAAATTAAGAAATTATAGGATCATCTGAAGACACTACAACACCTTAAAGCAGTTGCATAGAGCTCAAATGCAGCTGAGTTATAGAGGGAAAGAGGTCAAATTGAGAGATTACATAAAGTAGTCAAAGACTCTTACCTCGGAAATACATTGGGTTTAGTAAAGGAGATTATATGGGGAGAGATTATTGAATCAATCAAAGATATTTGGCCTTATATCAGAATAATTTTTGATCAAAAAGACTTGTTGGAAAAAGCTCAAGAAGCTATTGAAACTCTCTCAAATCAACTTGAGGACAAGGCAAAAACATCCACTGAAATAATCAAGTTTTTGAATTCTAAAGACAGCTATGACCTTGAAGAATTGGGTACTGATGATAAGACCACAACCATACTATAAGTGAAGAAAGTTATTACAAAGAAAAATCTCACTCTTCAGTTGGAGGAAAAGTGCAGCAGTGTTAATGTCATAGTTCAATGTTTTTTTAGTAGGCTAGAACCATTGACCAGCAAGTGTTTGCCCTCCATGTTTGTGATAAATGATAAGTTAATTCATATTGAAGACTATATCTACAAGCTCAAAGAGGTTGCAGCTAGTGCAGCTACAGTTTCAAATATACAGGGTACATCAACACCAATCTTGTGCTGAGCGCACTCCGAGATACCTTTTTCATCCTTAATGAAGTAAAACACATATTTTTAGTAAAACTTACTTTTACTAAATATATAGAAATGGATGAGGTTTATTGAAGGGTAATTCAGTTATCTATCCCAAATGAAAAACTTTGGGAACAATTAACTGATTTACTCAACTAAAAGAATTTTGGGGAACAATCATCAATAGTTCATCAACGAAATAGTGATAGATCAACTATCAGTTCATTTTTCTCATTTTGTATTAAACTATTTTTGTGAATTTGTTTAAGATATTTTCTTAACACTAAACTTGTATAAGTAACTCTCTTTCACGAGTTATTAAGGGTTGCACTCTTGAAGAAACATTTGTAAGCACTAAATGTACTCAACTTTTTCTAAATCACTAATAGCAAAGCAAAGGATTCTAAATTTTGATTCATACAGTTTTGTATTCCTTGTAAGTTTTCCAGTTTTCATTCAATGTGTTTTCTTCATATTCTTAAGTTTTACAAAGATAACCAAGTAGGAGTAGTTGTGTCTCAACCACTCCTAGAAACTCTCTAAAGTGATCATCTTTAAAAAGAATGAATTACAGAAACCGTTTGTTTAATTAATTCCCTCTAAATTATAAAATTATCAGTCTCATTATAATCTTGGGCATATTTTGTTAAACTTTCCAAACGTTGTTTGAAGGTTTTCCTTACTTATGGTTATTTGATTTTCTATTTGAAAATTGTAATAGTCATATCATCTTTCTATTTCTACTCATCACCAGATAAGCTTAATCACTATGTGGATTTTAATAGCATCCCTTTGTTTAAATATTAGTATTATTCAAAAAGGTTAGGCATCACTGTTTTAAATCTGCTTCATACATTGGTCCTCCAAAATTAAAACAAAACATCCAAAAAAATTTAGATGCCCTGACATGATAGCTGACCATTATCATCTCAGAGATACAACATCAATCTAGCGTCGTCGTTGGGGACTCGAATATGATTAGTTTTCCTGGGACAACGATATAAATCATATTCCTTTAAGGGTGACTAAAGATCTATATAGGTCAAAATCCTTCACCTAACGACTCCACTATGCCAAACTGGCACCTTTTAAGCACACTAGATCTCCTTTTGAATATGACAATTAATCCTCTATCAGATCTAGAAAAACTTCTAAGAAGGGCCAATTCTAAAAGAATACATAAACCATCTTCTTCTTATTCAGCCTTGCAGTCTAAATATATATTACCATTTGATCCCTATAGTAACATTCCATCCAATCCCGTTTTGACACAATTATCACCTAGGGTTTCTAAACTCTTAGATAGGGTGTCTCATCTCATTTCATCGTGATTTCTTTGAACCCCACAATCAACTACGCTTTAGACTTAGGTCTACTGAATTCCTTATTCAGCACGTTCTAGATATCTACCAACATAGCCATTGGGTTATCAGTAAAGTACTTAATGTACCATGTTAGCACGCGTTCCTGCAAAGAACTAACCAACATTTCCTTCTTCATTTGGTCATGTGTGATACCATGAGCTTCCCACACAACCTTCGTAACAAACCAAAATTGGTTTGGATCCTCATTTCCCAAGCCCTTGAATATAGGCAACTTTACTGAATTCGCCATACTGAACTATGGTGGGGGTGACAGTGGTGTGGGCGAGGGTGTAAGCGGTGGAGGTGAAGATGGAGGTGGTGTGGGTGGATGTGGTATTCGCAGGAACCCCTGTCTTATTAACTGAACAATGCTCTGCAGAGAAGCCTGTGCTTCTCCCTCGTCTTCACTTAGAGGAGGTTCAATCAGCGGGCTATATTCAAGGCCCCTTCTCCCTCCGTTCTTGTAAGTCCTTCCACTTCGCGTAGCCCCAAACATCAAGGTAACTGCATAACTCGCTTTTCACACAACAACATCTTAATCCAAGTATTTAAAGACCTTAAATACTTACCTCGTGGTCCTTTGAAGAAGCGTCGCTCTGCTTCGCTGTAATTGACTGAAGTATCAACTGCGAACTTTGTTACAAACCCTCCTATGATACGATTGAGCCAATGATCGACAGCGCTTGCGACATTATCTTCAGAGGCTTCCAATCTCCGCACTAACTCTCGGGTCTAGATAATCGGACCGTCAAGCCTCCACCTTCCTTGGTTGTTTGCTAACTTCGTGATCCACTCGTATAATTCAACTTGGAAGGAGCAAAAGAAAATTTCGTGTATCTCTGTATACAAATATTTGTCCAACCACTGTTCTTTCATCAATGAGGGATTCCTATTTTCATGCGTTGCAAATTCGTGTATCTTTCTATCCAACTAGTCTTTAATCTCTTTCTTAGTTGGATTCCAGTGATGCGATATCACACATCTCTCATGCAAATCCCGATCTTGGCAATGAAACCATTTGTTGGCTTGATGAGCTCTGACCCAAGTTCAATGTTAGTCAGCTAACCAAATCCATACACTACTGGCCCTTTCGGCATTAGTCTATGCAATGCAGATTGAAGTCTCACCCGAAGCAGTATGGGGGATGTAGGAACCAAGTTTCCACACCCTGAGATGGATGTGATGTCGGTTTTAAACCATAAATTCTGCCTTTGCGCAGATCGATAAGCCTTTTAGGGCTTATTGATATGGTTTCTTATTTGTCTTTTGAACCTCCGCAAAGATATATGATCGTCCTTCGTGCAACCACAATAAGTGATTTAGGAACCTACGCGCCTCTATGACCACTCTACTGTATAATTACTCGAATTATCTTAAGTATTCACCAACTTTAACATGCAATTATGATTATCTTCACGTAAACATATATCTTTACTTGCGTTCATATAACAAAGGGAAACATATAGATTCGCGCCTCAGAATAGCAATTAAACGAAAACTCGATGTTCAACATAACATAATTGCATGCATTTAACATAAGTAAAAGACGCAGATAATTCCAGAATACTTCTCTTTATTAATCCAAATCTTCAGTACAGACTCTAACTGCCGTGCGCATGCAACTGCAGCGGTCCGCGCACTTAGTTGTGGACCTCTACCCTAGGCCTCTATGCAGAGCCTCTTTCCTATGCTAAGACTCTTGCTCTTAGCTCTTTATAGACTCATCAATGACACAAGCTTCAACTATGTCTGAACTCCTAAAAGACTCTTCTAGGACTTCTTTTTATACAATCCCATGGTTCGCTGACCATGGGTAGATCTCTAAAGATGATATGACTTCTACAATAGAAGGGTGGAAACCCTTAGTAACGCTTTATATCTGTGCGCTCCACGACCACAAAAATAAGAGACTTTACATTCTTTATACAAAATTTGGGGTTTCTACCCCAAAACTTGGGCTTTTAACCCCAAAAATGACTCTTAGGGGAACTCGTTCCCAACACCTTTGTATACTTTTGGTAGACAAATCATTGCACGAAGACACATCCCTTGTCCGATAAGCAAGGGAACCTTATACACCAATTTGGTGTCTTGCAGATCCCCTGTCCCACGAACAAGGGGCTTCTTATGCACTAGGACAATGGAGCTTCATTCACTGAATTGATCTCTAATGGGTTCTTTGTCTCACAAATAAAGGGGTCTCATACACTAATCTAGTGTATGGCTTAACCATGACCTTGAATTTAAAATATTATTATTATTATTATAAGTTGATAGTTAACACATTTTGTGATGAGAATCCTGAATTTTAATATTTTTACAAATTAATAAAATGTAAAGTTTCAACCTTTCACTTTTAAATTATAAAATAGAAAAAAAGAGGGGGAAATAATTTGAACCTTAAGAGGGGGACAAGACATAAATTTGATTAGAACTTCTAGCCATCAAGTAATTTTTTTATGAAGATTTTCCTTTTAAAATTCCCTTTCATGAAGTTTGATTTTTATTTTTACCCATCATTTAAATGTCATGAATTATGTATTTTTGTTAATTTTTTATTATGAATTTTAAAAAACTCTTTTGTTAAGATAAGATTTTTGTTTTGTCTTAGAAATTTTTTTAATTTTAACTTGACCAAATAGAATACTATTCAATAATTCATGCCCACTTTTATATGCCTCTGAGCTATCTTCACTATGTTATCTTAACATTATATTAACACTACTGCTCAGTTTCCACTTCATATGGTTTATGCAAGTTGATAAATTTATTATTTCAGATTTTGAGTAATTTATTATTTCCATTATTTAAATGTTTTTTTTCTGGTTTGCCGCTTCTAATTTTGTTGGATATCATTGGTCGCTACATGAAGAGAGGTAGCCGAGGAGTGCAGAGACATTTTCTGGAGCAATATAGTGATTTGGAGTTATTTTAGAGGATTGTAACATTTCAAACAATAATAAGGAGGGCATGCATTTTGAAGAAATTCATGTTTTTGACACATATACTAACACCTAAAATATCCACACTTAATGTTGTTTAGATTCAAGTATGAATGTATGGAAGGCATCATAATCTTGGTAACCACACATTTGAATTGAGTATGAATGTATGGAAGACATTATAACCTTGGTAACCACACATTTGAGGTTTTCATATACAACCACAAAAAAACATTTATTTTCTAATCAAACTAATAAATAGATCCATTTTATGAAAGCTTAGCTCTATCAAGAGTGTGCCAACACTAAAAAAAACTACATAAAACTCTAAAAATCAAACAAAAAACTACTATTTTACACAACTAATTAATGTTTTATATAGAATAGCAATGGATCTAATACCAATAACCCATGAGCATAGACATGTTGTAAACTTTGTGATTCGATTTTCAAAGTTTATGGTTTAGGCCTAAGTATATAAAACTCAAGATTACATAGTGTGCTTAAAAATTATATTTTTTGGGTAACAAATTAAAAAATCCTCTACTAATGATACTACGCTTATCTTGAAATCTCATATATTAAATATATTAAAATATTAGTATTGTGGTTCAAGTCACCATCACTTTTATACGTTATTAGGTTGTCTACATCAGTTCTGTCTTTGATAGCGATAAGTCAACGAATTCGAACAAAATTGTTGAATAAGAAAATATACTTTATTAGGTTGTCTACATCCGGCATGTCATTGACAGCGATAAGTGAACGAATTCGAAAAAAAATATATATTTTGAGCGGTAAAATCGCCCAAGCTCCTGTCCCATCTTTGACGGGTAGTTATGAAGAATTGGGTGTTGTCCGGATGCTATCAGACGCACATGCACCACTAAACTCTGAAGCCGTCATTTTCGTTGGAGACAAGGATGCACTACATGACAGTTAATCTATGTTTTATTAAAGCCATCCATTCCTAATTATTATTTTATGAATTACTGGCAACCTGGATTCCCGGGATTGTCTTTTGACTTTAACGATTCACGGAATTGCCTTTTGACTTTAACAATTCATGCCCACTCCCGTGATTGTCTTTTGACTTTAACGATTCACGGAATTGTCTTTTGACTTTAACAATTGATGCCCACTCCCGGGATTGTCTTTTGACTTTAACAATTGATGTCCACTCCCGGGATTGTCTTTTGACTTTAACAATTCATGCCCACTTTTATATGCCTCAGAGCTGTCTTCACTATGTTATATTAACACCACTGCTCAGTTTCCACTTCATATGGGTTATGCAAGTTGATAAATTTATTATTTCAGATTTTGAGTAATTTATTATTTTTATTATTTAAATGTATTTTTTGGTTTGCCGCTTCTAATTTTGTTGGATATTATTGGTCGCTAGACAAAGAGAGGGCGCTGAGGAGTGCAGGGGACATTTTCTGGAGCAATATAGTGATTTGGAGTTATTTCAG
Organism: Pinus taeda; assembly: GCA_000404065.3. NCBI lineage: Eukaryota > Viridiplantae > Streptophyta > Pinopsida > Pinales > Pinaceae > Pinus > Pinus taeda. Next base: position 32,268 of record APFE031634506.1, read on the forward strand.
CTTGTGATGGCAGAGGGGCTCACAAATGTGTCAGCGCCACTGCAAATATCAAGATTGTAGTCAGGAATTCAGAGTCCCAATATTTAGATTCACTGTTAAGTAATGGATTTGTCTGCAATGAAAGGGATGCATAGAGATTGTATAATGGTGAACTTCATAAATAATTGAAGTTTGTTACAGCCTGCAGGTGTTTGCAATGGCTACGCCCTCAGCATGTGCCCCACTGTAAGCTGGTGCATATAAACTTGTATGTTGTGGAACTATCACGCGCTATTATTTTACACATTGAGAAGCTTTTCCAAAAATTTTAATTTATGTCACAGTAATAGGAATGGCCCATACATTATATTAACACTATTTGTCATTTTCTATTTCATATGGTTTATGCAAGTTCAAAAATTTATTATTTCCATTATTCAAATGTTTTTCTCTTTTTGGGTTTGTCGCCTCTAATTTTGTTGGATATCATTATTCGCTACACTGTGACCCGGTTGATCAGGGGCTCATGTTCCAAGTGTCGTAAAATGCTCAAAATTGAAGGTGCTCCAAATTGGCTCGAACCTAAACGACCGGATAGAGCTCGTCCTCTCAATTCTGGTGCCGCAAACGGTTCGAAAAACGGTCGCCGTATGTGAAAGTTATGTCAAAAACAAAATCGCCCAATAACCCTTAATTTTTGAATTTTCAAAAAAAATTAAAAAAAATATTCCACAGAATATTCTTTGAAATATTCCTTTTTGAAGGGCCAATCAGAATCTGCCACGTGGCAAGCCCGGAGGCCGCCACGTGGCCCAAGCTGACGTAAGCAAGCGTATGTCAAAATTTTTGGTGGGGTTGTGATTTGAACACCCGACCTGCCACTTACAAGCCCAACGCCTTACCATTACACTACGGAGGCGGATTTGTATAATGGGCGAAAAAATGTATTTTTAAATTTTGAAATTGCTACGAGTGGGAAAAGAAGGGGGCCAGGCCCCCATTCCATATGACCAAGCGCTCGGAACCAGGGCCATAACCAAACAGCTAGCGCGCAATCCGAGGTAAAACGCCGAGCTTTTTGCGGTCACATGCACCATAACGGTTAGTTAAACTGCAGTTCTAGTTGGCGGATTTTTTGGCGAACACCAAATTTGGCGGTCCCGCCATAATTGGCGGAGCTTAACTAAAGTTAGCTGGAGTTTTTTTAGGGGAAACTGGCAGTGGGGAGTAAATGGCCATAACTTTGGCTAGGAAAGGCAGTTTTGGACGATTTTTTTTTTTTTTTTTTGGTATTTTGGACGTTCTGAAGCCATTGGCATAGTTCTTTCAGCCATAAGAGGTCATTTGCACAGGTTTTGGAGCCATGGAAGTTCTAGGAGCCACTAGGGCCCAGTATTGTGAGAACTGTTTCAGGTTGCAGGTATCCATTGGAGGTGAACCAGCAATCAATCCTGAAGGATTCATGTGTTCTGAATCCGATTTTACAGTCTATTTCACCTGTAGAGACTTATATTCAGCTGTAAATTCATTTTGAGCATTTAATTAAAACGTGGACTGACCCATTTGGGAGCCTTGGACCCAACAGACGTAGCCCAGGAGGGGTGAACTGCTTCATCAACTTCTTTTGCATCTGTGGTTGATTTATTTTGCAGAACAAATTCATTTTAATGTGTTAAACAGTAAGAAATAATCTGCTAGCTTGAATGGATCATGAACAGCTGGATTCATTTGTTTCTTTATTGCAGACATGGGAATCTTTTAAACATGTTACTACTGAATGAATACCTTGCAAACCTTTTTCAAGTAGTTTCAAATTTAGATCAAGTTGGTATCAGAGCCATGTTGTTGTTTCTTTGTATCAAAAGCAGTCAAATAAGCTATAGACAGAGCCTGAAACGAGCCAGGAAGCCTTCGAAATGCTCTTGTTATACAATTGCAAAGTAGATAAATGCTCTTTCAGTGAATCTCTGGTGTAGTTGTCTTTTGATTGTTTTTGTGCAAAGATCTTCTAACTGTCTTGCAAGTATTGATGCTTACCAAGTTGAAACTTAAAAGAGGGGAAGGACAGTTGACTAGAGAACGAGAGAATCCTCAGTCAAGGAGGAAGGCTAGAGAGCCATCACCTTCACCTTCAATTTCACCCTCAAGAGTCTCAGCAGAAGCTTCAAGAATGTTTGAACATGAAGGAGAAATTCCTCAAGACACGGATCCAAGAGAAGAAGAAAGAGTCTTCAGAAAGGCTTTCTTGGACCTCACTGAAATGGTGAGGATATTGTACCAAGAAAGAAATGAGAAATTAGCTGGAGAAGGGTCCAAACATCCACTTGAAGGAGAGGGTTCTTCAGGAGGTAAGAAGGATGATGATCATTCCAAGAAAGGACATGGAGGTAATGTTGATCCATCACCCCCATCGTCGCCTCCTTCCTCTTCATCCTCGTCTTCTTCTTCTGTGCATAAACATAGATCCTCTGGAAAAAGTCCTTTTTTGAAGCTTGATGTAAAATTCAAATTACCTATGTTTAATGGTGAAGTGAATGCAGAAACGCTTGACAACTGGATTAGGCAGTTGGAAGTTTACTTGAGGATCCAGAATATGCATGATGATGCCACAAAGATTCAGTTGGCTTCTTTGAGAATGGATGGAGCAGCATTGGTCTGGTGGGA